>JAKUCC010000086.1:0-28753 GCA_030563365.1 Hemisphaericaspora xylanilytica | reverse complement strand
TTTTTTTTTTTTTTTTGTTTTTTTCTTTTTTCTCTTTCTCACTTTTTAAAAGAAAAACTACAAACTACAAACTACAAACTACAACGTCAAAACTCCCACCAACGGGGAAAAATCCAACCATAATAATAATAAATAATACTAGTAGTACACTTACACAGTCACACACTACTACAACTCACTATTACTACTGCTACTGCTACTACTTAAGAGATAGTATTCCACACAAAAGCATCACTAATCCATCCAATCTAGTCTCTATTTGATACTAATTCAGGACAAGCACGCCTCTGGTTATTTTACAACCACACATTTATTTTTGTTTATTATTTGTTCAATCACCATCAACAACAACAACGACAACAACAATGTACAAACAGCCTCATTTATTTGTCTCGGAGGACTCGCTAAAGCGACTCTCATCAAACAACCCATTCAGGTCACAGGTGGAATTGGACTATCAAAGACGCCAATCGGCGTTTCTGCAGGATTCAACATCGAGTCAACCAATGTTTAGTCCTTCAAGAAATTCCAATCTTTCTCAATCATCAACATTTGATTCTTGGGTGAGGAAAAATAAACAATTGCTAGATTCTAGTGATGATGAAGATGGAGATGATGGTGGGGATTTTGTCGATGCACGAGGAGGAGGACATCAATATAAAAATAGTTTGACTGATGCAATAACAATAGGACGACCACAATTTCCAAGGACTACGAGAGCAGGAAGTGATCCAAATGTTCAATTTAATAGTAGTGGACGAGATAGGTATGTATTATATTTTTTTTTTATTCATGTAACCCCCACATGTTTTGTTTAACTGGATTTGAATTTGTTTTATTCTAAGAAGGAGGAATGGGAATGGGAATGAAAAGGAAGGTAGAGAATGAGTTTATTAAATCATAATTTTGTTTGGCAATTGAATTAGGACGTTATTGGAAGGAAGTGCCGCATGACATCAAACCGGAATGTAGAGATGTGTTTGCAGCCTCACAAATGACGTATGACGTGTTGTTGAGAGTAAGTCTTGACGAAATCGGTTGTTTGGGTAATTGAAATTTGCTACATTCAACAAATGAGGAGGTGGATGTGCATAAACCAAGGAGAGGGGCCGAGAAAAAGGGGATTCAATTGGCGTTTTCAACCACCATTTCTTTTTGTTTGTTCATAATCGCTTTCCTCCCTTTATTCTGTTATGGAAATTAAGAAGAGAGGAAAGAGAGAATAAGCTAGATTGAAGAGGTAGTTGATTTTTTGTTCTACTTTGTGGATTGTGAGTATAAAATCAAAATCATTTGATTAAGGAAAAGCAAAAGACGTCACTGATTTAACTTGACAGAAAAATTTTGGTTGTTGATTGATTTAAGCGAGAAATCTGAATGAAACTGGAACAACAAACAACAAGTACAGCAACAAGTACAACTAGAACACCACCACCAAAAAAAAAAGATCACATCACCAATTGCACCACCCACCCGCCCCCACTGCCACTGCCACTGCCACTATCTACCACAAACCACGACAATCAGTCTCCCTAACAAAAAAATAAAAATTGTCCATGCCCAAAAAAAATTCAAATAGACCCCTAAATTTTGGAAATCATTGAATCAGTTTTGGCTTTTCTTATTTTCCAATCATAGCTGGGAAAGTTGGATAATTCATATTTCAATTTGACCAGTATTCATCGTACCTGTTTACCAACCAATACCAATATTCCCTTTTAAATCCAGAATAAAACATATCTTCATTCCCCTTGGCTTTGCTAAGCTTTTTCCATACTAACAAGTTCATATAGCGTGGCAATGCAATCAAATAATCCCTTTGCATCAACGAGAACTGATGCCGAATCAAACAATATTCGTCGTGATCCACCCCCTCCACCAAGAAGAAATAGTGCCAGCAAAGTACCACCATCACGTCCACCAAAACCACAAAATAATGTAGCACCCCCTTCATATGAAGAAGTGTCTGGCGGTGAAGGAGCAAGACGAGAATACCGAAGAGAAAAACAACCCCCAGGTGGAAGTACCAACCGCGATAGTCCAGCTAAGCCACATCGTTCCCAATCGGATAAAAGCCACCATCGTTCACACAACCATAGCTCGAGAAAGGAATCAAGGTCTCACCACAAATCATCATCATCTAAAAAGTCCCCATCAAAAAAGAAGGTCCCCGAACCAGTCAAGGCAAAAAACTTGGATACAATTGATAAATTGGATGTCACTGCATTTTTTGGTGGTGGATTCCATCATGATGGTCCTTTTGATGCGTGTACCCCTCATAGAAATAAGAATGTTAAAGCCCCTCCAGTGATGGCATTCCCAATTGATGGTCCAAATAATTCCATTAAAGGAATGGGTGGGAATATTGATAAGAATCAACAAATGAACTTGGCCTTTGGAACTTATGAAGAAGATGATCATGAAGGATATACCAAAACTTCAATTGGTCGTCGTGAAAGTGATTCAGCAATCTTGAAAACTAATCGAGTGTCTAATGATCCATCCAGTACCTTGTACACAGCAAAACAAAACCCATCGGTTATCAATTTCGATTCCAACCTTAAAGCTCAACCAATTTACGGGATTCCTACTGCAGGGTTAGGGGAAACAACCTTTGTTGATGGTGCACCAGCTCCAAAGACAGCCGTGCAAGAAGCGGAATTATTAAATGTCAATGGAGGAGGATTAGGCAGAAAGAAATCGTTGGTGCAAAGATTAAGAAAGAATAGCACGTCGGAAACAAACACAAGAAGAAACTCGGGTGACAAAGAACAAGTATCTGCGTTATACGCATCCCATTCTGAAGGAGGGTTGAAGGGTCCATTGAACGATACTACAATGGACAACAATAATGAGTTATTGAAACCACCACCAACTACTGGGTCCTCGTTTATTAGAAGAGTGAAGAGTTTAAAGGTGAAAAAATAGGAATTATATTTGGATAATACCTGTGAATTATTTAATTTTGTTGTGTGTTTGTGAATTTTGTTTTTTTTTCTATTTATGAATTAGAGAAATATATTGGTTTATTTGTCTAGAAGTTTGCTTTTATATTCTTTGGGTGACTTTATATATTAATTAGTTACATGTTTGTTTATTCAGTGGGACTTGTTTTGAAGATGTCATACAGTTTGAGAGAAGAATGAAAAGAGGTAATTTGGTTTTTCAAAAAAGAAATGAACAAAGAGCGTTCATTGTTCATGGTTCCAAAGGGAGTACTTTGAGATTGTTGTTCATTTGTTTATATGTATTTGTATTTTCTTCTCTTTTAACTTGAGTACTTTGTATGAATCCATGATTTAATTGGCCCGTAATCATTAGTTTAATCGTTGTATACCGATGATGATGATGAAATATGGTCTCCCAAAATATTTGATCACGTGATTAAAATTCCGATATTTTTTCAATGAAGGAAAAAAAAAATTCACTACTAATAAAAATTTTCAACATTGGTTGAGTACTACACCAAACAGGACTACAGGACATATACATTCACCATGTTTAGAGTTGGGAGCAAGATAAGGGCACAACCACGTGCTTTAGTTAACCGCTTACAAGCGGTTCGATGTGCATCATTCAAATTAACCGAGATCCCCACCATCGATGCCCTCGTTAAGGAAAATGCCGGGTTTAAAGGATTATTCTCCAACAATGTTCTCGAACAATTATGGACCAAACGAGGCCATTTATTAACATCCAAGATCAACGAACAATTAGAACAATTGAGCGATACGTCATTAGCTGAAAAGGGGTTCAATCTTCAAGAAGTGATTTTGCATACCACCAACAAACCCCAATTATATGATCTTCACAAGGCAGCATCATATTTATACAACTTGCAATTCTTTTTCGAGGGGATTAGACCAGTTGACAAGTGTAAACCCGGTTATGAAGTGGCCAAAGTGAACTCTAGCGCCCTCTTGGCCACCCCACGCGACCAATTTGGGAATATCCCGCAAGATGAACAACTCGTTTCCTGGATTGAAGATTCCTTTGGCTCCATTGGTGAATTCCGCACCCTTTTGTTAAACTCGGCCCGTGGGGTTAAGGGCGACGGCACGACCTGGCTAGTCGCCATCAGCGCCATGAGTCAAGACTACGTCGCCACCGCGGCATCGCGGGATCGGGTCAAGTATAATTCCTTGGCGGTGGTTAATACCTACAACGGGGCGATTGTTGCTGATAATGAACGGTCGGGACAGATGAAGAGAATGAAGACGTTGTTGGAAAGAAGACGCGAAAAGGACGCCAATAAGGCGAAGTCGGTGCAGGACCAACTTGAGATTGATGAGTTGGATAGGGAGATTAATGAGTTGTCGTTGGGGACGGTTGAGGAGGCGGAATATCTGAGTGCATATCATAATAAGAACTTGGTTCCCCTTTTGGCGATTGATGCGTCGCCAATGGCGTATTTGATCGATTATGGGGTGTATGGAAAGGATAGATATTTGGAAAATGTATGGGAATGTATTGATTGGGATGTGGTTGGTAGTAGATTACCAGTTAGAAATGTCCAAACCATTTCATTGTATTAGAAGAATAACCCCTTGGAAAGATGATCATATTCTTGTAAATAGAAAATAATACATAAAAATTAATTGTAAGAAATCGATGCTAGGCATATATGTGTTTGTTATATATACTATTATTTCTAATTCTTGATAACCTTCTTGACGATCTTTTCAACTTCATCCCAATCATCAGTTGGAACTCTCGTCATTTCAATATCAAAATAGTCCTTAATCGCACTCAAAATTTCAAATGATCGTTTATCATGCACAAATGAAATTGAAACCCCAACTCTACCAAATCTACCAGTTCTACCAATTCTATGCAAATAAGTAGATGGATCAGGTCTGCCATCTTTATCAGTAGGTAAATCATAATTAACAACCATGGAGACGGAGGCGATATCAATACCTCTGGCTAAAACATTGGTGGTGATCAAAACTTTAGATCTCCCCTCTCTGAAATCATCAATTAATCGATCTCTTTCGGCAGTTTCTAACCCACCATGTAAGATAGAAACGGTATGGCCCTCTTGTTTCATCTTTTGATACAACATATTAGCGGTATCTTTTCTCTCCACGAAAATAATCGAAGAGCCAATAGTCAACAACCCATACAACTCACATAAAACTTCAAATTTATGATTGACGGAATTACAATCCATATATAATTGTTTAATACCTTCAACATTCAATTCTTCTTGTTTTAATTCCAATGAATTGGCATTAGGAACAAACTTTTCGGCATACTTACGAACTTCAGTTGGGAAAGTAGCTGAAAATAACACCAATTGAGTAGTCTTTGGTAAAACTCTCTTTACTCTAACACATTGGTCTCCTAACCCTTGTGCTTCCAACATATTATCAGCTTCATCCAATACAAACACTTTAACCTTGGAAACATTGATTTGCTTTCTTCTAATTAAATCCATAACTATACCTGGGGTCCCGACAAGAATATGAGCATTGGTGGATTTGCCCCTTTCAAGGGAATCAGGAACCACTAACTGAGTAGTAATCTTGGTATATTTACCCATGACAGAAACGACTTCCAATGTTTGTCTGGCCAATTCTCTAGTTGGAGCCAAACATATACATTGAGTTTGTGGGATGTTTTCATCTACTCTAGATAACATGGTTAATGAAAATGCAGCCGTTTTCCCGGTTCCCGATTGTGATTGACCAATCATGTTCTTTGGAGGGTTGGAGATTAATAATGGTAAGGCCTTTTCTTGAATCTTCGAAGGTTTATTGAATTTCATCGCGTATAACCCCTTTAATAATTCTGGTGATAATCCTAATTCTTCAAATGATTTCACTGAATATAATGGTGAATTTGGATCCGCTTGTAAATCAGCCAATTTGACTTTAACTTCATATGTGGATTTGATCAAATTGGATTCGGATTCTTCCTTTGTATCATCTTTGGAATCAGATTTGGTTTCGTCTTTAGCAGAGTCATCTTTAGATTCGGTCTCTGGTTTCTGTTCTGGTTCCTTCTTTGGTTCTTCTTCTACCTTTGCTGGTGGTTTTTCTTCAGAAGATGTCTTTCCAGATTTATCAATAGAAAGTGAAGCGAGCAATTCAGATGCATCTGCATCTACTCTGGGTTCCTTGTCTGTCGATGACATTGTAATGTTCTCTATAATCGATGATGGTGTATGTTGTAGAAAGTGTTCCACAACTCAAAAATTTTCCAAAAATTAAAAAAAAAATCGAAATAAAAAAAATGGTGCACAGAAGACACACATCAAAAAAAGAAGCCCGACGCGGGGGTCGAACCCGCAACCTTTTGATACCTCTCAAGATGATTCTTAAAAGTCAAACGCTCTAGCCATTGAGCTAGCCAGGCTTTTGTTGGAGTTTTGTATAGTTTATGTAGAATACTACGATTAATTTTCATATTTCACGTGACATGTGAATGACTTTCACGTGATTGTAAAGTACTGGATTGGATCGGTTGCGATGTGTAAATCTAGATATAGAAGTGTATGTAACGTAAATTATGTTGGAGCATCTTCAAATAGGATTAAGCTTGCATATTTACCTATCAATTTGTGATGGTGCTTAATTATCTAGCGCATAATTTAATGAACAATCTATTCTAAATTAGGTGAGGGGTGCTCACGCGACATGGCTGAGACTATTCGTGTGTGATTCTTCATTGGTTATACTAGATATTTTGTATGAAAATTTCTATATTAATGTATTGTGTACTCTCATTTGCTCTGGTTTGAGTGTATTTTTTGTATTTAGCATTTCAGGTTTTATCAGGGTAGAGTATTTGGAGGAGCGTAAGCTGTGTTTGACACGCCAATGGATTATCAAGTATAGGGGTTTTCTATTGGATGAGTACTCTGTCAGGTTTCAAAGTATGATCTATTCCTTCATTGAACTAACTTTGGAAGACGTGTGTCTAACAGTTGTAGGGAAACTCATCTCCAGATTGGTACATTCATACTAGGGAAACGTATAAAGCAATTTCTTACCATCCTTTTGGCAATAATGTTATCCAATTGCTAAGATATATTTCAATCATCTAATTGCCCCCGAGATATTCATAGTTCTTATTGAAATTGACAAAGTTCTTGAGATTGCAAAATTTTTGGTAATTTTGGTTGCGAAAATTTCTATGAATAACTAAACAAACAGTTTGATTTACCTTAATCAATTGAATATAGAGTACTCAAATGTTATGGTATCGATCCAAACCAACTTATCAGCCACTTGCATAGAACCATCGATAACATTCAATTGATTCCAATGACATAGTTAAGGGATTGCGCTTATTTTGGGATTCTTTTGTGAAGCATGAGGGTGGTGGCTTACATTACATAAAGAGCACTAGAAGGTAGAGGAAATAGGATATCTTCCATTTCCGTATGCTTGATTGAGACTTCTCAATTTTCAATTTGTTTGCTCGAGGGAAAACGAAGAGAAGTACAGTATTGAAAAGACACAAAAGGTTCTCGTTAGTTGATATCACTTGCAAATGAATTGATTGTTCTGTCCCTAAGGTCAAAGAAGAAAAATGTGCAAGACAGGATGAAGGATCTTGTGGCTAAAGGGTTAACCAAGGTGATAACTTAATATCTGTATTTATTATCTCGATAGTTTGCTTGTCTTCCACTTCTTGTTATAGTTTACTTGCCATTGGAATCACTTTATGAGGTGATCTCCCTCTCTTCCTCTCCGTCTATGTAGGTTTACTTAATTATAATTTGTGTGTGATTTAAATTAAAACAAAAACTAAAACAAAAAAAAAAAAATAAAATTTAGCAAACCAAAATAAAACTAAACAAGGAAGGCACCGATCAACTTTATCATAGTCAATTAACCCGATTACAAAAGCCAATAATCACCCACCAAAGGATGGCGAAAGGAAAGACTACAACTAAAGATAAACCATTGAAGTCTATCTTAAAGAAACCGAAGCTCAAAGAGCCTCCCACAGTATCCCAACCAATACAAGAAACGAAATCCCTACCTCAAAAGTCTAACCAATCGCCCCGGACTACCGACATAGAGATAGGCGAGAAAGGTCAGCAATCGTCACTTTTCAACATATGGCTAATACTTTTGGCTTTAAAATTATTAATTGCTGTTGGATATCATTCGACCGATTTCGATGTTCATAGAAATTGGTTAGCAATTACCCATAACTTGCCTATATCGAAATGGTATATCGAGAATACCTCACAATGGACATTAGATTATCCTCCATTCTTTGCATATTTCGAATGGATATTATCCCAAATGGTTCCGGATTTTGTGAAAAGAGATGGCTGTTTGGACATTGTAGAAAAAGGTGTGTATGGACTACCGACCATATATTTTCAAAGGCTTACTGTTATAGTCAGTGAAATTGTCTTGTTCTTGGCCCTACAAAACATTCTCGATACTTGTCCAAACAATGCAGTTAGAAGAAGAACATATGTTGCTACTGCCAGTCTTGCATTATCTCCAGGTTTGATAATGATTGACCATATTCATTTCCAATATAATGGAATGATGTATGGAATACTATTGCTCAGTATTAACGCTGCAAGACTTCAAAATTACTTGATGTGTGGGTTTTGGTTTGCGGTATTATTGTGCTTTAAGCATATATACCTCTATTTAGCCCCCGCAGTATTTGTATTCTTATTGCGAGCTTATTGCTTACGTTTTGATTTTGACGAACGTAAGAATTTGATTGTCAATGTTATTAATTTTGTTCAATGGAAGAATTTATTTAAACTAGCTTCAGTGGTGATTGGAGTATTTACTGTGGCTTTCGCTCCATTTGTTTACTACCAAGTGACGCCAGATTTATTGGCCAGGTTATTCCCATTCAGTCGTGGCTTGACCCATGCCTACTGGGCTCCAAACATGTGGGCTATTTATTCGTTTTTCGATCGGTTCTTGATTCAGATATACAAGCGTGTTCCAATGGCAAAATACCCATTGCAGAAAATATTCCTGGTTGATCCAATTTTGCTTGCCAATGATGAATTATTGAAATCGTCCACTCGAGGAATTGTGGGTGACATTGAATTCTTCATTCTTCCAAATATTACCCCAAAATTAACATTCTTGCTTACCTTGTTTTATCAAAGCATGGCTTTGATTCCTTTATTCATTCAACCAAACTATAGAAGATTTATCGGTGCTTTAACTTTATGTGGATATGCATCGTTTCTTTTTGGGTGGCATGTCCATGAGAAGGCAATCCTTATTGTAATTTTTCCTATGTCATTAATAGTAGCGAGAGATATAAAGCTCCTTGCTCCTTACAACTTGTTAGTCAGCTGCGGATATGCATCGCTTTTCCCATTGATATATACTTCCAACGAATGGCTCTTAAAGGTGATATACACGTTTTTATGGTACATTGTATTCTACTTTAACTTTAAAAAGGTGGTTCGTATTCCTAAAAGGCTAGAGTCTCAAAGTGGAATTATATTGGATAGAGTTGTTAATGGTTACATTCTAGGTTTAGTAATTGTGATAACATTTACCAGTTTGGTTGATCTTTTCAAGAACAAATTCCCCGTGTTGCGGAACTTGGAATTTTTGAACTTAATGATCTATAGTGTATATTGCGGGGTTGGGATAATAAGTAGTTGGAACGGCTTTAGTTGGCTATATTTTGTGGAAGACTCAATATGGAGTGAAGATGTTTAGGATTAATGTATAACGAGTTTGGGTAGATTTAATAGACATTGTAATGTTAAAATTTATCGTAGTTCAATTACCCTCGGTGTTACCGGGTAAATCTTTAGTTTATTGGACGGGTTCACATAGCATAATGGTGATAATCGTGAGTATACTATATATTTTGACCAGATCTAAAATCTTAATGAAACTTGCATCTACAGATCTCGTTCTACGAAGAACTTTAACAATCTTATCGTTCATCCTCTATACTTTTTGTTTCAATAAAAAATCTTCCAACTTTGATTCAATCCCAGGTTCTACATAGGCTTTAGGAGGCCACGAGGACTTGTCAATCATCTTGATGAAAGACTACATCATCAAATAAAACAAGCTTACCTTGTATATAATAAATCAGAATCGAGAACCTTGAGCAACCGCCAAGGAACAACACCCGCAGCTAATGAATTATCCAATCTTATACATACACATGACCTGGTTCCCCCAACATAAAGTCACAGATTACACACACAGGATGAATAGAATGCCCAATTTCGAAGAAGAATTCCCGAATCATAGGAATCACGTGATTAAAAATAACGACAGCCGGAATATTTTGGAATTTTATCAAACAAGAAAATGGTTCTGTGGTCTAGTTGGTTATGGCATCTGCTTAACACGCAGAACGTCCCCAGTTCGATCCTGGGCAGAATCATTATTTTTTTTTCGTTTTTATCATACTTGGTTGATTATACCATGACCTATTGACTCATTCTATCTCTCTCCTTTCCTTTTTAAGAAAGCTTTCAACTTCATTACGGAAGGAATCCAATTATGTTCGAAAAAATCGGAAACCTCCTGTGAACAAAGTTTAGCGGGATGACACTACATTATCATCATTAGTCGAATGTGATTCGTTAATAATATTACAAATATACAATCTATTGCTATATAAGCAGTCTATCAATGCTTTGAATTAAAGATGTAATCAGGGAATAATGCTTCCCAGTCCTCGTTAAACAAATCTGATGTCATCAACACAGGAGGACCTCCGAGGAAATCAATGTTTTCGTCAAATACAATGTCGGTATTTGCATCAACATTGGAGGTACTTGCTGAAGCGACACTTGATGCTGGTGATGGTCCCATATTGGCCGACGTGATTGGAGCCGCATTTGGTGGCGTGTAGGTGGATCGAACAACTGAGATTTTTGCGGGCAGTGGAGATTGCATGATTGGCATTTCCGGATTTGGTGCAAGTAATGTTGCCTTTCGGGATATTGGAGTAACTCTTTTCTCGGTTCTGGCCCGTTTCTTAACTTGGCTGACTTCCTCATTGTCTTGTAACTCTCCAGTTTCATACCTGTGTTTCAATTTGATCTTGATTAAATTATATGATTTTTCTGCTAATTTCCAAGTCTTTGAACAACCATACAATACACCCATAAAGAATTGTAATCTATCCTTATTCTCATTCACCAATTGCTCACTAGTATTTGTCAACAAAATAATGGAAATCGACAAAATGGAAGAGTAGACAATAAAGATCGATACTCTCCGATACCCATGACATGACTGGAACTTTTTAATCGATTCATATAAATCATCAATAGCATTGGAGCAAATGGATAATGGCGACAAATAATGGTCTTGAGGTGGCACTCTATCATTTTCTATACCAACAAATGGTCTATTGAGACACAATAATAAGATATAATAGTAGTATCTTATTCCCGAGTAAGTAGGGTTTTCTCCTGTTAATTTCAATTTTTCACGATTCCATTGAAGGTCATCTGGCAAGGTATTTTTCCAATTCATAATTTGGTAATTATACTCCGTTAATTTTTCCCATCGAGATACGAAATTTAGATCCTCATTGTTTGAATCATCATTTTCCGTGCTCGATTTGGTGAAGATATCATTCAAAATGTTATCAGAGATGTTGATTAAGTTAATTATCTTCTTCAATGGATCCGAGATATAAGACACTTTTGGTTGTGGCTGATGCAAAATCTTGAATTTTTGTTTTGTATATCCCTCGTACGTGAAATCATCAATCCATTCTAAATCAGGCAAATCATTCGTCTCTGGGATGGTAGAATCGGAAAGCTTCAATACCGAAGGTCTTCCTAATAGTAAACTTATGAAATGATCAGCCATATAACAACCCCAGTATATTCTAGATCTAATCTCGACATCTAAAGAACCTAAACTTTCCTTCGATTTAAGAAACCACACTTCGGGATTCAATTGGAATCCCAAATCGAAGCCCATTCTCACCGCATTCCCGGATAACATCCAACCACTTGAATTGAGTCCATTACAGATATCATAGAATGCTAACAACATAAAACTTTGCAATGAGGGAATGGATGGTTGACTCAACAGATTCAACAACAACGCTTTTGCTTCTTGATAATAATTCATTGAGCGATTGTAGATCTTGTCATCGTCCGACATTCTAGCACCAAGAGCACAAATACTGAGAACCAAGATCTTAGAACAATACAAGCTATTGGGCTTTGGGTTGAAAAAATCAATAAGGAAAGCTTCCCTGAAAATAAACATATTGTGATCAGGATATTGCCAAGTGAAGAACAATTTAACACAAGATAAGATGTCCGGATCCTTATTCATACGACTAATTACCGACGAGTCTCTATCCTTTTTCAGCAATTTTGAATTTCCTGTTATCAAGTGGTCATCGTAGACAGATGTGGGACCATAAAACGCTCGGTCTTCATCATCATCATGATGTTCCGCAGCGACAGATGTGGAAGATGCATTTCGTTTATTTTCCAATAAATCCTTATTCATTAGCTCCTCGATGTCTGTTTTATTGATCAAGTCGGCCTTGCTTTCAAGCGAGTCAAGGCTCTTGAATAACTTAATGAATCGAGTCAATGATTCCACTTTATTTTCAAGGTTGGTAACATAATTGGCTGCTGGTCGTTTCTTACGCATATCATCTGTTGTCTGGACACATTCAACACCCGCTTTCAAACAATTATTACATGGAATTTCGAAATTACATTTGACTTTTCTTGACCGACATCGTTGACAACTTAATTTCTTTGGCGGTTTCATGGAATCAGTGATTGGTGAATCTGTTGTGAGGTCTTGTAACGTATTCTTTTGATCTTTCGCCGTTGTTGATTGAGATTCCATATTGGGTTGTGGAAATGTTCCAACAAGTGTAAAATTTAACTTGATCTAATGAAGGAATAGGAGATTATGTCTCTTAGTAATCAAACAATCCTGCTCGGAATTAAAGCGTGTAATCACGTAAATTGTGTGATTTTCAATTAAGCGAAATTCCTCAAAAAGTCGATAATAATGAACAATACCACAAGGTTTCCATGGGATTGTGTTTATACTAATTCTAATTAATTAATTAATTAATTAATCAATCAGTAGCTCAAAGTGTCCACTTTGATTCGATGATGATTAATTTCTCGTCGGTGTTGGTGCCAAATTGGGGTTTTTTTTTTGAAATTTATTTTTTTTTGATTTCGGAGCACAACTGATTTTGCATTGAAGCGATGGGTCGACCTTCACCTGCACTGCCCAACACAATCAACTTTTTTGTCCGCCCGTGGCACCCACCCCGCGAAACCAAAGGAGGGGAGGACAATTCATAACACCATGATTTTTAAAAGCAGCCATGGTCAGATATAGCCCTACTAACTCCCTCGGAAACGGAAGCACAAATCTTCGGTAGCAACAGAGCCGAACAATAACAAAGAAAAGCGTAAATCACAAAAAAAAAAAAAACTCAATTGATGGGATAATTACATTTCTATAAAACTAAAATTTAGTTCAAAAACAAAATTTGGTAAGATGAGTAAACAACCGTCAAGATTCCAACTGCGATTAGCAAGTAATCGAAAATCATAAATAGTCTTTGTTTTGTAGTTTTTGTCTCTCCCGTCATAGTCTTTAAATGAATCATTGGTGGATAGATGTACACTAATGGAATACAGGCAAAACAACCATTAAATGACACAAACTTGTCGATATGATTAGCATTAAGATATGCGACTGTACTAATTACAATGACACATATAGCTCTAAACAAATTCTTTAACCATTTCACTTGGGGATTGTACTTTCCCGATTGAAGGTATAACTTCCCATCGTCGTCGCGGTGCCCAGTACCCTTGTGTCTGAAAATTAACGATTCACCAATCTTAATTGCTGGGAACAACTGCAACGGCGCAGTCAAAAACACAGCTATAGAGTACAACACCAAAATTGATTGTACTGCAATATTACCTTGTGGTAAATTCAAAATGATAATGGACTTCACTCCATCTCCAAATGCAAGGTATCCCAAGGTACCGATTGCAACAAACAATCCAGTAATGACCACCATACTTACAGATAATACCATCGGAAACTTTTCTGGTTCTCTCATGGACGCTTCAATTGGCAATATCAAACCAATGCCTTCGAATGAAGTTACTGCAACTCCAATCAACATTGTCCAACTATTAGGATTGAAATTGATAATATTTGGTCCCACACCATTCAAATATATACTTAAACCTGAAAACCAATATATGATCAAAAGACCAACGACAATAAATGCAGACGAAATGACTGAAACCACTGATAATTTTGCCAAGTTTCTAATCAATACCAATGGAATCATAACTATACATTGAATAATGACGATATTAACACTAGTAAGCCATTCTGGGGTGGTTCCCAAAAAATAGGAGATGAATGCAATCATATTTTCACTGGTAAATAAAATATAAGTAGTAACGAACCCAATTTGACTAATGATAATCGATACCAATATAGAATATTTCAAAGGTTTGCCGTAGGTTTTATAACCAAGTTCACCGTATGAAGTTAACTTGAATGAGTTTTTTGCATCAATTAATGCAATATAACAGATGTAAGTTAATAACCCGAATGAGGACAAAGTAAGTAATGAAAATAGTAGCCCACCGTTATAAAATGCTCGCGGTAAGAATAGCACCCCTGATCCTACCAATGATTTGAACACCAAGAAAAAAGCCTTGCCAACAGACGCAGTGCCTGGTGCTTGTTCTTTAACTCTTGGTCTATGAATTTTCTTATGAGGACGAGAAGGGGTTGCACCATAGGTCCTTCTTTCGGTCGCCAACAAGCTTGACTCTTCATCGAAAACGTCTTCATACTGACTCGAATCTTCAGATATACCGTCATACTCATCATCACTAAAGTCTTCCCCAGCAAAATGTCCATAAATGCTCAAAAATTCCATGAAATTTCTCGTTAAAAAGTTGGGTGGCTCTTCATTTCTTTTCATTGCTTGGTGAATTAGGAATTCACGTCTGAACCCACCGGGAACATTGATATCACTTGCAGTTGAACCCCTTCGTGTTTCTTCCAAATATGCCGAAAATGACGAACTTCGCGTTCTTTTCTTCGAGATTGGTGCAGTAATAGAATCAGGATTATTTTCATCAGTGATAGCTGCATGTTCTAGCTGGTGATATAATCTACGACTTATATCCCCACCTTGTAATTTTAGACTCTCTTCGGGACTGACCAAATGCTTACTAATCGTTTTAACATCAAGATCTCTTGACGAAAGACTGTTCAAATTTGAAATATGTTCATCATAACTGTGAGGCAAACTTGAGCCTGACTGATCTCCTTGCAGACTCAGAAATTGCATATTGGTTATTGGTGTCATTGATCGAAAATTAGAATTCGAGGCGCTGGTTCTATCGGACACTGGTGTCGGCAGCCTCGCAGGACTTGCATCACTATCGTGAAATGCAGCATTGGGATGATCGGAATGTTTCATTTTTGTCTTATAACATGCACCCAAATTAGTCTATACGGTTGAATATGTATGAAAAATATAGACTGAATCGCGTGTATACAAGTACTCCAATTGGTATATTATGGAAGTTGGATTAAGTAGATGCGCTCTTTCAGTCAGATATGCTATCAGTTGGGCAGCATCATACAAAAGAAAAAAAAACACAACCAAAACAAAAAAAAAAAAATAGAACATGAAACTTCCGCCAACCTCTTTAATTAAATTTGTGACCAAATTGTACTAAATTCACAAACTATGCATCACGTGATTGATATCTTAGCGGTTACCGCCGCCTTATGTTTGACACCCAACTCACATCATGGTTGCAAAACCACTTCCAGATATAATATAACTACAAGTGATCACTGATGAATACATATCCCCCTATTGAGAGGGTCTAGTAAATTTAATAGGCAGTAAAGCTGATGGTACTTCATGTCAGTTCCCATTAACAAGAACCAAAGAATTGTTTATCTGTACCCGCGCGTCCTCTCTTTGCCCTCACATAGACCTCATAATTCTAACTTGTTCATGTAAAATATCACTGAACAAAATATATATATAAGCTTTTTATAATGCAGCTCATAATCATAACCAGCCTCAGTCAAAGTTCATTTAACCTTAGCCAAGCGACAGTAAAGCTTCAATTAACCTTAATCAGATATCAGTCAAAGTTCATTCGATTTAAACCTTACATCAATCAAGGTTTGCATAACCCAAACTTAGCCTCAACAAGAGTTCACATAAGCTTAATTCATACGAGCAAACCAGCCTCAGACAGGATAAATCCCAGCCAAATCATATACTCATAAATCGGAGCTACAACAGACTTGGTGACGGAATTCCAAACATAAAACATATGAAGCACCGTTTCCTTATCATGAACAAAATTCTTAGAGAAATGTGTGGTTGAATTTTGCGTCCTCAAATCGATAGGTGATACAAAGGAGTCAGATAAGCAACACATAAAGAATCAATGGAAGGGGTGATTTTAAGTTTAATTTGCCTATGGAGGCCAGTGAAGCAAGAGGTTAAGCTTATAGGCGATATTGATGTTACTTTAATAATTGAATGGCTTAGAGTATTGGCTCTCAAGAAAGTCTAACTCTATTCTTGAAGTTTTACAGGTTAGAGAACAGTATTCTAAGATTGTGGAAACGTTTACACTTCAATTGAATTGTGCTACCTACCTGTAATTGAAATAACCAATGTGGAAACACCCCCTTGAGGTGACGGCAACCCAAATTTCCCCTACAGTCCGGACGAGAAGAAGGTTACGAGATCTTTCTTCAAATCCTGCATGACAGGAAACGTGCATCCCATGCAAGTCGCTGTCATTTGACGGAGAGAGGGGTTTTGATAAAACGCATCGTGTAAACTAAGCCAAACCTGTACTTTGGTCTTGAGCAAAATTTTGCTACATGGACAAGAAGAAGAAACGTAAACGGAATTGTCGAAACGGAATTGGATTAAATTTTCATCGCATTTAAGCTTTCTTTAATCAGGCATCATCACAAGTCTAAACCTTATTCTTCCTTTTTTTAAACCAAAAATCATACCATTGGCTTAGTACATTCTATTTAATTGCTCGGATTTACCAGATCTATTACAAGCAATTCCGAAACCCTATCTCATCAACATGGCTTGACTAGTCTGGTCAGATGATTTTTTCGATGATGACAATATTTAATATGCAGGAGGTTTTTGATGATGTCAGCTGCCTTCTTTGCAGGGTTAATGGAAAGCAATTGTAAGCTATTCATTAAGAAAGTATGTTGTAGGCACCGTGTTACACTTCATTGCAGTTCAATAAATATTTTGGCCACTTTTAGAATTGATGGAACATATGAACAATAAAACGAATGATTGTAATGACATACAATGTGGGGAGGAAATTGCAAAAATTATAAACACGGATTAAGTTGATGACCAGTCGCAAAAACTGTTTGGTACGGTTACATTTTTTGAGAGTTCCAAATTTAGTTTTTCCGGTCGTTTGACACGCATATTTTTTATTAATATTGCGGAACTTTGCCACTTCTTTGCATAATCAAAAATATTATTAAAAAATATTTTGTTTGCTTTTTTTTTTCCGGCACGCAACAACGGAAGAAGGTCCTTCCTATCTTTGTGTGATGACAAACCCCACATTTCGGGAGTTTGGAGCATCGTTGGACTCCCTTTAATGGTTCGGCATGACGTGTAGCCTGCATATGCTGGCCAACGATGTCTATTATTTCCTACTGAAACCACTTGGCATTAATTTGTCATTCTGAGTGCAACCGTTGATCGGTTCACTTCTCAATTTCTCGTACCTGTTGATCATGTTTTTTCTTCGATTTTTGAAGAGTGCTTCGAATGGTTGGATGTTTTGTAATCGGGGAGATTGTTATTAGTAAGATGCTATGATTAGGATATTTTGGAATCCAACATTTACAAGTATGAAGGTATGAGTACTTTCAAAAGCAACTCCATCCAATCATCTCTTTCCCGCTAACTTGAAATCGTATTGATGCACCTTCCGCTAACTTCAGTTAGAAATGCTTTCCCCAATGATATTTTTATTAGTTTTTCCGACAACAATTAGAAGGTCAATGCTAAAAATATTAAATTTCTTTGTCTGGCCCAAGTTTGTGATTCTCCACCAGCTTCCCCGTCGGTTTATTGGTATATTTACACAAAACTATCATACCTATAACATACGAATAAAAGCCTAATTGTCAGGGTTGGAATAATAACCCAAATTCTTTCCGCCATATTGTTGAGAAAACGGTCCAACGGTTTACAATGCATAACCATGTTGGGGAATGCAACCAATGTTGTGAGTCACGTAAAGGGTCCATAACACTATACCAGAAATCATCGACATAACATGCTTAGTTGCCAGGGTCAATATCTATATGTATATATGTGGTTGTTATTCCAGTGGTAATCACTTTATGATGATGTTCGTACATTTTCTCGGTAATAGGAACGATCACATTGGATGAAATTTTTTCATCGGATTTTAGTGACCGGATAATATTTTTTTAGCCTCTTCCTTTCTTTACCAATGTCTCCATAGGCTGAATTTTTTTGTTCCGCGCGGCAATTAGGTCACTGAACCTGTAAATTTACATTTTCTTAGTCTAAACACAGTCCGGGGAAGTAAACCTTAAACAATATCCTTGTGCTATTTCTCTTGAACCCGATATTTTCCACGCAGCTATTCTTCCATTGGCTATAGTATTAGTCCTGCTATTGGATCAGTTTGCGAGGGACTTTTATGCATAGTCTAAAACATTTCCAAAAGGGAAAAGACAAAAAGAAGACACAAGCAGCGAATGGGCTATCTGGTAAAGGAGACTATCAATTGCAATCGACAACCCACTGATTGGCCTCTGAGTCACCATGAGCACCAGGCGCCACAATTTGCCCAGAATTGAGTCAAATCCAATTTTTGATTGTTGAATCAGCCGGAAAAGTCATTTTCCATGGTGGCCACCCGCGGAATGTGCTTTCCTTGCCCAGGCCAAAGTAAAACCTACAACACAATAGGAGATAAGAAACCCTTGTGGAACAGTTACCAATATTATATCCTAGCAAGGAATATCCAAAGAACAACACTGCTTTCTCAGATCCGAACCTTTGCCGGGAGAGCTGATTTATTTTTTTTGATCATGTTTTCCCGGTTACATCCTTTGTCAAAGACCATGCTATCCGATGGCCTTGATTCCTTAGGGGGCGAAAAAGCTAGTGGCCTTGTATTACTCTTTACCTTCGTGGAGTTTCGAGATGTCGGTTCCCAACTTGCCTAAACCCCAACCCTCGTAAGCTCACGGCATGAGGCTCAGCTCCAATCAGTGTCGTGTCCTATAAATTTTCATGCACTTAGAACCGAGAAAAAAAGCCTCGGTAACAAAAAAAAACACTCGATTTGGAAATCCATGCCGAGGAAATTTGAGGTTTAGATATTTCCCCCGGTTATACTCTACCCGGATGCGACCTATACACTGTAAACGAATAAGCCGGACATGGTTACCGAACTCACGACAATACTACATACTAGAAAGTCCATTTGGATAAATATACTGGGGATTCAAATAGTCCATGGCGAGACGTACAAAACTTTGCAAAGGGCGGTGATGACAACACATCGGTTAAGGCGGAGATCTTTGGCCTATGTTACATATGCACCCATTGATGGCGGATCCTTTTGCAGTGGACTAAGGTTTGCTCCTCACCCAGATTGTTTTTCTAAACCATCTCGAAGGAATTCTTGGAGTTGGGGCAAATGCTTAAGCCAAAGCGTTCAAAATGGAACAATGATTATCCAAGTAAGGTAGCGATACAACCTGCAGTATCCTGTAAACATCAGATTATCATTAGGGGACGTGGTACATAAGTGACTAGCGCCAAGAGAAATCACATCAAATAACATATGCTTAGATATTTCCATCGCGAAACGTAGTACAACCGTGTCTAGGCTTGTAGGCTAAATTGCAACCTGCACAGGGCAGTAGTAGATCAACCTACAAGAAAAAACAAGATTGCGTGGTACTTGTAGGATCATCACCGTGACATTGCTTATCTACGAATGAGATGATGATAGTTACATCGCATGAACGAAACGAATTTACAACATCAGGGGAAACAAGCGATGTAATCTGGAGGTGGCTGTGTCGCCTCATTAGATTGTGTGGTGAATCATGAAACCTTAGGCAATGAAATGCTTCAATGAAATGACATCTCAATGTCACAAGATTTCGTCAGGCGAGGATAATGGGAGATTTCAGTAGGGAAAATTCTTCGGAATAATGCCACTCTACAATTTTCCATTTTAAGGAAAGTCACAGATTTCAAAAGCAAAATGCAGAAAATAAAAAGTGTCTGACGGTCGGAAGGTGCGCCCCCCCAGTTTTCAGGCTGGGAGGAAAAAAAGAATGTCACCCTCAAATATTATTATAAAAGAAAAAATAAAAAATAAACTCAAAAACTTTTACAGGTTACATGGCTCCATGAAATGATAAAAATGGATTTCCGAATGGCATTTAATTTATTTTTTTTGCCCATTTCTTTTGGCGGAAACATTACGTTTGTCAAAAAAATAAAAGTCAAAAAAAAAAAAAATTGTTCCCTGTGAACAATCTCCAAATATATAAATCTTGCAACCTATCCCTCCCATCATTTTTATAAACTCCCTAAATTTAATCAACTTTTTTAGTTATTTAGTTCAACACACAAAGACACATCATTTTATATTTAATCATGTACTTCTACGACGATATGGTTGTAGGACCATCACAGCAAATACCTACCTTTGAAGAAAACATCGACTACTTGGAATATGTACCAGCTTCAAACACTGGACATTATTTGCACGACAACATCAACTTGATTAATTTCATCAAGTATATGAACAAAAACCCAGAATATAAGATTCATAATGCATTTTTATACCAAAGGTTATCGAACATATGCTGGAGAAGATTATACAAGAACTTTCAACACTTACCTGAAGTCAACCCATTTGTCATTAACTGGGACAAGAACTCCGACATCACATGGTTATTTGGACCAAAGATAATACCACAACAACAAGAAGAACAGCAACAAGAAGAAGCATCCGTAGCCACAGCTGCAGGCAGTCTATACTCGTGTACAGAAGATGACAACTTATCAGTGTCGTCTCTTGTATCAGACTCATCAATCAATAGTACATTTAATGATGAAGATGAATTTTCGTCATCGTTCCGTAAAAACAGTACGATTTCCAGCAGTTCATCTTACTACGACGAAGATGAGGATGATGACTACAATTGGAACTTGAAGTCGATCTTGAAGAAGGACCACAAGGAAGATGACGAATATTTATGCATTGACGTGAAGCATCATCAAAGAAAGAAGGTGTCGTTTAACTATATTGTCAACACCAGAGAAATAATCAATGGAATCTCTGTTGATTATGATTTTTTGGACCATGATTGCTTATAAAGTTCATTCACTTCGCTTTCATCATCGGGTATTACTAATTATTTACAATCTCATGTATTTTATGAGATGGCTGTTATTATAGCTGGCTGTAGTAACACTATTAATTGCATAATCTTAGACTTTTAAAAACGGAATAAAGGGTTTACATAATTATTTAGGTTATTTAGAGAAAATGGCATTTTCAATTCTAGAGATTTTATTAAGATAGACCATTACAGGTTGAATTGTAATGCGTGTACTCTTCGCTTTCGTGACGGCGCTTATCTTGCACCTGCGTATGTACAGCCAATCAAGGTTAGAATCTTTGAGATAAATTCAGTTGCACTCGTTACGTCCGGGAATCTGACTATTAGCCATTCGTCTGACTCTAACACATCATGCGCATATCCCATGGGCAACCTAGCTCAGTTTGTGTAAATTTCTAACTTTAATCGATTAGAAAACCAAAGGAGATGTTCATTGCGGAAACCATAAATCAACCACTTGACATATATTTCCGTTCATTACATTTTAAGTAAACGATTGGATTGATGCGTAGGTGTTTCATGGCATTATCTAGTTAGCAATTCACACGTGAAAATTCTCACCCAGCCGGCCACCCACACAATAAGGGCGAGCATCCAATTTTTTTTTTCTTTGGTTAACTACAACAGAAGGATTATTTTTAACGAATAGGGCTAATGGTATTATGACCAACAATTTCACAAGATTCCTCTGCCCGCCGCAAATGGCTAAAACAGGGTCAGTGAAACAGAGCGCAAAAAAAAAACCCTACATCGCAATACTAGCGGCAAGTGGTATCTCTCGTATCTCCGCTTCTCCCATTGAAACTTGGGGGAGAAAGGCAAAATGGAAAAAGGAAAGACCATCGCAAGGACTTATCGCAAAAACCTTACTGTCATTTCGACGGGCATTACGGCGATGATTCTCGCGAAGTGGGCACCAAAAGAAACCCTTGCGGAAGGAGTGGTTTCTTTTTTTTTCCCCCTTGTGCATACCGGGGAAAAGCAAAATGCCCTATTGATCGAGTAAGATTTGAAAGGCGAAAAAAAAGAACGTCATGGCGTTGCCAATAAGCACTTGATTTCTACCCTCATGCTGATTCTAGGAGTCTCAGGAAGTGCAATCATGGTAATTATCCCCGAGACCTAATCCAATGACTTTTTGAATGATCCTTCAATTGTAGCAAATCCGTGGATTTGAGTCGGGATTAATTTAAGGTCACGAAAAACACCAAAGACCACATGAATCGAAATAGATTTGACCTTTTCCGTAACCTGTAAAACAATAGCCCAATTACAGGGGATATAGGAAACAGAAACATTGCAAACAACCCAGTAGATAGAGGTTGAGTATTTGTAATGTTGTTTTAATTCTTTGGCTGAATTATCTGAGCCTAAAGAGTAATATAGGATGGATTTAGCTTCCTGGTAAATTGAAATGAACCATAGTCAAGATTGAGAAGCTTGTCTCCCGCTCGTTGTGTATCGTAGGCGGAAGGTCATTACTGCACTCAACGTCCTATTGTACACGAGGACTCTTTCTCACCGGAAACCGTTGGCTTACCGAGCGATAGGTAAGTATCTGGGATCTTCTTCCCCAGTTGGAAATCCATCCCATCGCTTAAATTTTGGGATGAGGCTCTTCTATTGTCCTTCGACTTAAAAAGTTTGCGGGAAACAATACCATTACTAAGCCTAAAGTCCAGTGAGATCGATAGTGTCCACCTTCCTGCCTGGAAGATAGGGCTAGGTGGGGCATGCAATTTCTTATCGAAATAATTTCTTTATTGGTGCTCTCTCGAAGCAACTGTCGTACTTAATTCTTGCGAGAATCAAAACGGAAACCAAGCGCATTGGGAAGTCACTCCCCCCTCAATAAAAATTTTTGCAACTTTCGCGTTTTCGCAAGAAAATAAACGCAATAAATATTTCCCTTTTCAGTATCTATTCCGGAAGATCTTAATTCCATACTACGGAAGTGCTAAACACCATTTTCCCCCAAAACTAAACAACCCGCTAGAAGTTCCATCACTTCCCCCAACTTTTAATATAGGACTGATCGGAACGAATAAAAATAAAACATGGACAAAAAAAACACTCCTGTTCTTTCAGCTGCCATTTAAGGAGGGAATGACCCATTCCATTGTGAGAAGTACTAAACTTCAATTGGGCTTTATATTGTTTTGAAGTAACTAAGGAGAGAGCATTTTAAATTCCTTCTAGAATGTCACCTTGTTGTACGAAAAAACAATCCATTCCAAAAAAAAATTAAATCAACAATCGGAAAAAAGCCAGACTCAAAAAATAACACTCATATAAAAAATAAAGAAAATGTCTGATTCCTTTCTGAAATAGCAAAAAAAAAAGTTACTTGCCACTCAAAAATTAAACTGCAATTTTATTTTTGAGTAAGAGGCGAGGAAGGGAAAAAATGTACCCCACAAAAAATAAAGAAATCATTCCACTTCACACCTTAAATATTCAAACAAACCAAAAAAATGTTGCATCACTTTTACAGGTTAGACCTTAGTCACATAATGACAGTTAGTGCCCCCAAATAAAAACAAAAGAAAACCACGTCATTGCTCTCCATAAGTTTGACTCACTAGAAAACAGATTAAATTCCATAGTAGTAACGGAATTAACTTGAGTATTGAATGACGCCTAATATGAAAAGGATGTGACCCTATCATCCAATCTAATGGGGACAAGAGTTAATTGAGTCGTCAATTTTTAACTTTGAGATTTCATCTGTAAGCCCAGTCCAGACATGAAACGACGAAATAACGAAACAAGAAGGGATCACAATCATAATGATGATCACAAAGTTAATCCTCCACTTTGATGCAACTCCATCTTTAGTTGTAGTATTATGGAATACGCTAATGTCCCTTGCCTTTTTATGTGTAATTTCTCCCCCGCAAAATTTCATTTTGTGGTGCTCGTGGGGGATACCCCAGCTATTTGAAGTCCTACACAGCGCGAGTTGCAACTGATACTATCACACAGGCGGATAGCATCCACATCTCGATGGTACCACTTACATGAAAATAATTGCAATTGTCTTGATTAGACACTACCAATTGGGAAAATGATTATGAGCCACATTCGCAATTCTGTAATGGATCTATTTTAAATCTTGTTAAGTTTTTTTTTTCGCCACGTCGTTAGCTGATGACTCACCAATGACCACACGCCCTTCACCTTCAATGAAGTGTGTAGGAATGTGTAGTATACATTGAACAGACAACAATTGAGGTAAACAAACCGCATGGTAAGGCGTACGGCCAAAGCAAAAAGAAGGATAATAAGGAGGGGAGGAATTATGTCACACTTAACAATGAAATTCGTCAGACACATTTTCTTCTGGTTGTATTTTTTTTTTGGCCCATAGATTTTGATTATTTTTTTGCTGGTTTTGCAGATTTCTAAAATGAAGCGAAGTTGCAGGAAGAATGTTCAGAACAATCGGAAAAATCATGAGTAGTCATATTTCCGTGGGGTGGGATATCCGAAAACCAAAACAAAAAATAATCTGGGAGTTAAGAACCTTGAAATCTAAAAATAAACAGTTCGGAAGTTCCGGGCATTTCAAGTTCACTGAACATAACGCACCATTTGGCAAAGAAAAGCATCGTGTGTTCTTTCGTATTCTCGTGATACCTCCATTTATACATGACTCTTGAGCAGGCTATTGAAGTCTGTAGCGGAAATGCGGATAATTATTCAAACATAACATGTGAGTTTTGACTCAAGTTAAGCGATATCTATACTAACTTGCCTGAATAGGAAAAAATCCTTATCAAAAATCAGGAAATAGGAACAATTCACATGCAATCTTGCGTATAATCATGTAGTTCCTCCCACCCTGGCCTACCGGATTATCCTTCTATCCATCTGTTCGAACCCGCTAGTGATAAGGCATCCGGATTTTATCAGAAAATGCAGGATATGACAGTAAACTAAAACCCTGGTTATGTATATTTACGTAGTATTTAAGTTTGTCCTCTTTGATGTCACTTGACTAATGAATGCATAAAAATTAGAAGAGCAACATTAACAATGCCGTTGTACAGGTCATGACCACAGATGATCAATGCAAGTGTAGATCAATGAGAGATGAAACTTGATGGGTGGGGAGCCTATTTTCTTGTTCTCCTGTAAACCGAGCCAAATGAAATGGTTGGCAAACTTAACCATATGAAACCTCTACATTCGGGGTCACTGGAAAGGGACATGCTTCAACAATCAAGGCAGAATCGCACCTCGTAATCAACTCACTAATGGTGGTCATTTTGATTTCGTTGTCTTACTTTTTGGAACACCAATTGATTGACCTTTGTACACTTCATTTTGATATTTCCACTCTATCGAGCAAACATAGACTGGAAGGTCTTGAGAAAACTCAAATGATTCTAAAAAATAATTACAATTCCTACTCAACCTTTCTTACCCATTTTCCTAATAGATTTTGAACTCTGAAGAATTAATGTCTGGAATTTGGGTATATAGTATATCATCTAAGAATCATACAAAGAGATTGAGATTAATCAAGGAAAGCCTTGTTGGACATGGCTGGAAATGTGAAGATCCAAAAAAAAAAAAGATCATTTAAATGATGTCATTCACAGATTGAATTTACTCAGTACTCCAATTTGTCCAATTTGTCGTCGACCACAGTGCTTGTTACTCTACTTGTGAAGATCATGATTAGTTTTGCAACCGAATATTGTGGTTGCTCTTGACGTTTTATTTATTGTCGCGACGTTCAATTTTCACGTGATTAAAAATTTGTCATTTCCTGCATCCAGCACTATTTCCGATGAAAAATTTTATTGTGAGAGGGCCCATTATCAGTATCCCTCAAACCCACAACTCAATAGTGGTATCATGATCAGAAGGAACATTCACAACACATCTCGTATTGCCATTCGCACGTTTCAGTCGAGACCATCTAATCGCTTTAGACCCGATAACGAAGAAGGTGTAGTTGGAAGAAGCGATGTGCAAGGTTCAGGCTCTTCTGGGAGTACAAACCGTTTCAAGGCAGCATATGGATCCAAATCGAAAGGAACAGGATCGGGATTTTCACAAAAGAAGTCGTCTACTAGACCTTCACTTGACATCTTTTCCCAAGTCAAAGCTGACGACAATGATACAGGGTTGGACAGTTTGTTTGGAAAGTCCAAAAGACAATCGGGAAGAAGCAATTTGACTTCAAGATCATTCCGTCCAGGACAAAACCAAGAAGGATTTAGAAATTCTAATCGTGATAACTCATCATCAAGGGGAAGGTACGACGATTCTAGATATCAAGATAATCGTAATCGACAATCAGGACACAGACATACCCAGAGATTTGAAAATGCCACTGGTACACAACAGGCCCGAAATGCCTTAAATCATATTAAGGATGAATTCCGAAGAATCCAACCCGGTAACTTCCACTGTGAGTTTATGGATCGAGATTCAAACTTAATTAAATCCGCCAATTTCCTTGAAGTTTACAATTCATTGGATTTGGCAAATGACGGGATCCAACTAATTGAAAGACCAGATATGAAATTGCTAGTGAAAAAAATACCCGTCACCTTCATGACCTCGACATATGCCGATCACTTAGCGGAGACTAGAAGACAGGAATTGCTACAGTTAGGCGCAAGATCAGCACTAAGAGACCAAGAACACAGAGACAAGATGATGAAACGGAAAGCAGCAGGAAAGACCGTCAATATTGCTTGGACAATTAGCCCTCAGGATTTAAAAGCACAAAAGAAAACTGAAATCGAGAATTTCTTGAAGAAAGAGGGACGATTTACCATTGTCTTGAAGGGGAAGAGAAGAGGAGACGATTCAATTCCAATATCACAACGGATAAGAGACCCGGAAGAAATTGAATTTGAAATCCAGAGAAGAGAAATGAATAAGGCTAGATTGGAAGAACTCTTGACCCCAGAAGTTTGTTCGTTTACTACAGAAGGAAACATTGAAACAACAATGACATATACAATATCTTCTAAGGTGAATAAACTTGAGTCCACGACACAAGCAAAGCCAGAACCACTGAAGAAGGAAAGAAAGAAATCCAAAGAACCAAAAAAGACCCAAAATACATCGTCGGTCGGTAAAGAGGAACCCAAAAAACCAAAGGAAAAGGATTTGGACGACATGTATCTGTTTGTAATTGAAGATTAGAGTAATGAGAATATATAAAGACAAGGGTTTATGTAGCGTAGCTTCATGTATATATCTTTAAAATTAATAAAACCTACTGTTACATAAATATTCTAAACAATACTACCATATCTATAACTTTCATTTGACTGTAATATGGAATCATTCTGTTCGTGCCGCAGCTTTTGATGTTGTCTCGACTCCCGCAAACGCTGTCTTTGCCGTAACTTTTGCACTTTGTATCCATACACATGACTTCCAATGACTTCATCGACAATCGGATAGTTTAACAATCGCTTAATGTAGGGCTGTTGTAAATTATAATTCGTTACTTCCTTAATTGCTTGTGAATATATCGTTTCATCTTCATCGAATTTCTCTTGGGAATAATCAATTATGGACAATTCAGGATCATTACTAATAATATCTTCTATAGTGTCTTCACTCTTCCCTAAGGATGGCGAACTAGGTGGAGAATTCTTGGGGGACGTTGAGTAAAGTGCTCTCGTGGATGTATTATTGGAATATATTGATGTGTTATCAAGGGCATGAATTTCCGACGTACTTTGAATCACAGGTGTGGACTGCGAACTTGAATTATCAGGGAGCCAATGCTTATGTTTCCCATCATAATGATAACGTAAACCTTGATGAATTCTACTCATTCTTCCCTTGGAATCCGGATGGGCAACCACCGCTTCTACTGAATCGAATTGCTTGTAATCCTTATAATAATCACCATGGAATGTTAGCTTGAAATCATTAATCAAATCTCGGAATCCCAAGCAATCCTTTAATGCATACTTAAATTCATATCTTCCCCACGGTAATTGTGCCAAAGTGTATGGTTTATGAGTGAATGAAAACCAATGACCAAGTGCAAATCCAATCAATTCAACACAAAGCAATGCATTTTGAATACATACCCCAATACTTGCAGTTCCTTCTTGGTCACTACCAGGCAAAACTTGAAAGAAATTTAGGATTGCTAGTATAACACCTTGCCAGTACGACGCAAAAATAATCAATTTAACACACAAGAACTTCCCAACTGGATTGAACGGTTTTAAGTCGGTCCATAAAATCTTCCAAAACATCGCCAAACAATAAAGCGATAATGTAACACTCCCATTATA
>JAKUCC010000085.1:0-28820 GCA_030563365.1 Hemisphaericaspora xylanilytica | reverse complement strand
TTTTGTTTGTTGTTTGGCATTGTTAGTATTTTTTTTTTTTTTTTTTTTTTTTTTTTTTTTTTCGTTTGGTGTTTTTCTTTTGTTGATTTGACTCGATTCACCAATAATCTATTTTCCACTTTTGATTTGCAAAACCAACAAACAATGTACACACTTATCAACAATTAAACAAGTGATAACATCTATATATACAACGGTACTACATATGCATCATCTCTATATACTTAACACACAACTTGATCTCTCTCCAGTGCTCTTTATAATAGAGTAAACCAATACATAGTGGATAATTAATAAATTGCAGTAATTCACGATTAGAGAAACACCCTACATAAAACTGTCAGAAAACAACATCAAATTACATATTCTTTTTCAATGTATAGAACCTTCTTTTAGTTGAACCTAAAGCGAGTCGGGTCCTCGCTTACACCATTCTGCTTACCAACTATCCTTCGATGTTCAACTAGATCTTACTTAGTTTAATGTCATTTAGGTTAAAGTGATACTAAACAACTACTTTGTTATTCAATTTCTCTACTACTTCGTCGTCCATCTGTTCACAACCTATGATCATCGTTAGCGTTATTCTCTCTTTGAATTCACACCTTTCAGTGGGCTTTATTACGTTTTTTACATGATATTGTCAAAATTAGCGAGTCAAATCACAGTTTATCTCGCATCAAAAATTATCTCCGACAATTAGGCGAACCAAATTAGGGTTTTTATCTCGCATAAGACTTCATACAAATGCAAAGTGAATTATCAATATTCCCGTTCACTTTTGATTGGGGAAACACCCCCCCAGTATGCAAATTAATAATCCTGGTTTATATCATAAAATCACAGTCTCTCTATATTAAAACACACTTAACAGAATAAAAAAACAGTCTCAAAAACTCTCAAAAAATGTCAAAAATTAATTAAATTAATTAACCCAGTTCTATTTAATATTCATAAACCCATTATCCCCCTGCATAACATCCAAACTACTAGTAATCTCACTTGGCAAATTATCAGTATCTATTAATTTATTCGTCAATGACCCACTAGAATCAAACTGCATCATTGTCTCATCCAATTCTTCCTCGACAATCGCTGGCCCGCCTCCCAAGAAATCCAACATCATATGCATCCCACCGGCTCCACCAGCATATTCTTCAACATTGACAGGAAGAACTTGGGATACTCCCTCCAAAAACCATACTTTATCCTTCATTTCAGTAGTAAATGACCGAAGTAACTTATAGTAAGATCTCATGATTCTCATGGCCTTGACATCTCCAGACATTAAAAGTCCTAAGAATAATTTATCTAATAATGCCGGGAATGCAAATATTCGTAAAATGAAATCAGATTTATATCGTTCCTTATGTAATTTATTCAAATATGCCAATGTGATCAAATAGGGTGATTCAATCTCAACCGGGTATAAATCAGCAATATCAGAATCATGACATTCTAAATCGGTATAATAACGATCAGTATCATCCAAATTCTTCTTCCCCAAATTAACTCGTTGATTAATTATATCACCTAAATCACCCAAATCAACCAGGATAAATTTATAAAACCTCAGCGCTTCCGTCAATGGCCATACTGCCGTCAATATCGTAGCCGCACCCTTCACATGGAAAATCCACGCTGAGGCCGGCAAGGATTTGGGTGATGTTGACGATGGGAATGATGCATTTGCCAATGAATCCATAATCAAAATCAACGCACTGGCAACTAATGCATCGGTATTATCGGCATTGATATTCAAGACTGCCTCACGTAATAATCGTAATGCTTCTCCACGATGGCCCGTCACGCATTGGTCTAATCCCTTTTCGGTTCTTGAAAGATGGGTAGCACTAAAGGCAAGAAGAGAATGCATGAGGAATGGATGTTCAAATGCAAGCATGGGAATATCAAAATTCCAAATATTGGTCTCGGAAATACCAGCACCGGTAATTGTACTGGCAACTTGGGAGGTATAATGAAACATTAGTTTCAAATCCATCATATTAAGACTTTGATCAGATGGCGGTGGGAGAGGATTGGGGTTGATTGGAGTATTGGAGGAAATGTTTGGGGTTGGCTTTTGTGGCTGTTGGGCGTTTTCATAAGGATTATTGATATTATATCCACCGTTATGATTGTTAACCCCCAGGTTGTGAGTGTTGGTAGAGGGGTGTGGGATACCTGCTTGTGTAAATGGACTAAAGTTTAATGCTGGAGGAGTTTGAATATTTGGAGTGTTGCCATTAAGGATATTCTGGGTGCTTGCTGGGGTGATGGGCGCAGCAACGGGTTCGCGGATATTATTTACAGTTGCAGTCGTTGAATTACGCGTAGTTGTAGTAGCAGTAGCAGTAGTTGTAGCAGTGGTAGTTGGAGTTCCGGAAGTAACATTGGAGTTGGTGGTAGCCCTTGCTCTATTAGTGGCAGCAGCAGCGGCGGTGGCTGCTGCAGTTGCGTTATTTGCTGCCATTGCAGCCGTGGCAGCCGCAGCCGCAGCCGCAGCAACAGAGCCTGGCCCCGAAGTACTGGAAAGACTTGCTGCTCCACCTAAACTGGAAATCAAATTCTGTAGCACAGGAGAATCAAGTTGGGAACCAATATTATTCAAGTCAATGGGTAATTGTGCCAATGTAGCTAAATTAGACAAACTAGCCAAGTTACCAAGTCCTCCAAGATCACCAGTGAGTGCTGGTAAATTATTGACCAAATGAGCAATGTTTAAATTGTTTAAATTACCCGCACTTAAAAGTCCCGAAGCTAAAGCATTGAGGGGGTTATTATTGTTCAGAAAGAATCCAGCGTTAGTTTGAGGTAGTTGACCCTGAGGTATATTTGGTGCACTAGTTGTATACTGTTGTGATGCCTTGGCAGCTGATGAAGCAGGACTGGGAGTCAAAGATGGTGTAGCTTGTTGTGCAGTAGGATTACCCACTATGCTCTCTTCATGTGTTGACTCCGTAGAAGAAGAAGCCGAAGGCAGCGATAGTTTCCTCTTTTTAATCTTTGGTTCATCCGATGTGTTTGCTTCATTCTTTATTTTCCCATCACTTGAATCATGTTTATCCTGAGTAACATATCCACATTCCAATTTTAAATTCTTACATTTTGTACAAATTGGTTTGGTTTCATCACATTTAACTCTTCTTCGTTTACACGTGGAACAACCGTTTCTCGACTTCTGGTGATATTTCCTTTTCCCAGTGGACGACCTTCCCTTTTTAATTTCCGGTGTTTGATGGGACTGTGGAGCTGTATTATGGAGGTCTTTTACTGGCTTATCTTGAGCAATGTGATTACCATTGAGCTTTGCATCGGGAATTGTTGCTAATGTATCCTCAGTCATATTTGTTTATTGTGTGATTTTTTTGTTGAAAAAAATGAGCCTTCTATTGCGACAATATTACTCAATTGAATACTGTTATAATGATGTTGTTGGATCAATTGGTGATGTTGAGATATTAATGTGTTGAACTTGAAAAGTCACTAGTGTGATTAATTCGTCATGTAATGAATGTAATAAATATACCGTCAATTGAATTGAGTCCCTTGGTGATTGCTAAACGAGCCTATGGCTTTACTCCGTTGGTTCTCTCAATGAAAAGCTTTAAATTTAAAAAAAGCGATGACTGATTATTATACCTTTTCTCTTGTAGAGTGGCTGTGTGATTAGATAGCAGTTTGCAGTAATCAGTAATCAGGGTGTATGTATGCCTTTTAGCAAATGGTATTAACGGTATTTAGAAATATAAACCAAAACAAAACCTGATCGTATAGCTCGTTTAAGTGGAAACTATGGAATTTTGGGAATAATGATGGATTTATTAAATTTATTTATGTAGAAGAAAAAGTTTTTTTTTGTTTAGCCCAGTTGTTAACAAATAAAGTAAAGTAAAGTAAAGGGAGAGAGAGATGCACGCGCAATCAACAAAATAGAAAAATAAAAAATAAAAATAATTTAATGAAAATTGCAGGTTAATTCAAATTACAAAAATTAAAATTAAAATTAAATTTAGAAAATAAAAATAAACAAGTAAAAAAAAAAACATTAACTATTATTCTTTTTTTAGTAAAATTCATATAAAAAAAGGGGGCACCCGTTGTCAACAAGAACAACCTGTAAAAAAAACGTACAGTCCTTATTATCGTTCTCTTTTTTTACATGTTGCATAGATGCACTTCTAGAATCTCTACAATCGGAGTATAAAACTCCACGACCTTCACTTACACCACCACCACCACCAGATCTCAACCTCACTATGTTACTTTTCAACTAAGACCAGTTATTACAATACCTGGCATTAAACATATCACGTTCCAATCCATTCCTTAGAACTCTTTTTAGCCATTTCCAAGTAACATCGATCCATCACCTCATTCTCTCTTTTGTTTTTGTTCTATTTTTGATTCTGAGATCTTGTTTCGTAACTAACGAGAGATTTTCAAGTGGTTTAGATATTTTTATATCGGGTTTTACCCAGTTGTACAACACTCCTTTCATTGTGACAAAGAATCTATACAGAGAAGAGAATGTTCCATGTTCAAACAGATTCTTTTTCGTTTTCTGCAACCGTTATCTATGGGAGGTTGTAAATAACAATAGCGTGCCAAGTACCGTTGCAACCAACATTCTTCCTATCAACTACTTTTGAAAATCCAATACTTTCTACTCCTGATGTTACAAGTAATTCTTCTAGATTACAAAGGTCCTTCGAAACTAACTCTGTATCCTACACTTGAAGGGCTTAGCTATTGGCATGATGAACAGGGTTTCCGGAAAGATTGGGATCAAAGCCTGATCACAGTAGTAGCTCTATAAACCCGGTTGTCTAAGCTGTGCCGAATCCGAGGAATGTAGTAATCTTCTTGGCGGGGGGAATCAACTATTCTACACATCTCTGACAAAGGAATCCTCCTGAACAATCGGGAACGAAAGAATTGACATTCAACCTAGGGAAGGCTTGAATTCGGCATAATGGTGACATGACATCTTATCACCTGATGGACTACTGTCTAGCCCACATGAACTCAACTCAAGAGGCTTCGGTGAATTTCAAACTCAGCCAATTCTGTGCCATATGATGGTAATTACAAAAACACTAGAAATAATATTTGATGGAACGCCATTGGGAAGGTCCTCTTCAATGTTTAGTTTGTTCCAATGCACAGCCTTGCTGTAATTAGTCACTCCGCTATAGAACCCAGGTTTGAGTTCTTACTAGCTGATCCCCGCGGCATGCCATACTTAGAACTTTGGTGAATTCGGTCCGTTTGGTCCGCACAAATTCTTAATAGGTACATTCAAGCCAAAGAAGCAAACAGAATGAATTCATTCATCAATTAAACATACTAAAACACACCACAATAGGGATATCATCATTGTTTGGCAACTCTCTAAACAGACCTCGAACCAGGAGTATAGCTTGTTACGAGAATTCAATGGATAGAAATCCAGTCTGGGAGTGGAGGTCGTGTACACTTCCCAAAAGCAATCACGTGACTTTCCGATTTCCATCCAATATCGTTGATGATCATTATAAGCAAAAAATTCACACCTATCAGGGTTACTTCCTAAAAGACAATTTGAGCATATTCAAACTATTCTAAACAACCATGTCGACCAAACCTTTATGGTATCGTTGGGCACGTGTTTACTTTGCTGGTGGATGTATTATCGGGACTGGGTTCTGGTTATATTATAATATTAGACCCACTGATGAAGAATTAATTGCTCGGTTTTCGCCCGAAGTGAGGGCCCAATATGAAAAGAATCGGGAAGCGAGATTATTAGAACAGCAGGCATTAATGGATATTGTGAAGAAGACGTCGGCGTCGAATGATCCAATTTGGAAGACTGGTCCGATTGGATCTCCATTTGAGAAGGATCAACGAAACATGAACCAACAGTTGATTGATTATGATGCATTTCATAAGTCCAAGGCGGAGGATGTTCAAAAGGAACAGATTGAGTTGGCGAATAAGGAAGCGGAAGAGCTTGATGAGTTGTTGAAGGAGCGTAAACGATCGTGGTTTGATGTTATTACTTTTAGAAAATAAGAAGGAGCTTTTTCTTTATCATGTAAATAGATTAATGTACAAATAATGCGCAACTGTGTATATATATATATATATATATTTATGATCACCTTCCCCAAAATCCACCCTCTCTTGAGAATGACAGCAATATCGATGAACTAAGGCCCCCCGCGGAACTTGCCATACCTCCATTTTTCTGACTATTGGCTTCATCCACCGCAGCAACAATTCTATTTATATTTGTATCAATCACCATTCCACCTTGTACGATTTCCTCCAATACAGTTTGTAACACTTGCCATCCAAATACTAGATCCAATTCACAAACATTGGTAAAACATTTATCCAAACATTCAACAAACACTTGAATCAAATCCAAAATCCCCAATTCTGATTCTTGATCATCAACGATAAACACGAAATATAACGTGGCATAATGACGATATATCACTTTGATATCATCCATATCTTCAAGTAAAGATGGAGGTGTTATGAATGAACATTCTTGTGATGATCGGACTGAGATTAGTTGGTGCACCTGTTGGAGTAGGAGTCGTTGGGTCGGGAGGTCGACTTTGGTGTAGAATTTCATTAACCTGGGCAATCCATCATTGTTGACTATAGTTGGGGTTAGTTGTCAATGTTCAATATCCTTCATTAAAACCAGTCGACATACATATTAATACTGAGTGAATCATTGGGTATTATTGGTCAATATCATCATGAAGGAATGTACGTGAAACAGCATTAAATTGATGTTACAGCACAAACTCTGTTTTTTTTTTGGTGGTGGTGGTGGTGGTGGGTGGGTGATTTCGGCCGGTTCCAATCCCAATCCCAACACAGTCTTGAAAAAAATTCCAAATCATATAGATAAAAAGATATACCAGGTATCGATCTCCACCAAAACCCGGGTAAATGTCACTTGTCAAAGCTAAAGAATGGGACTCCAAGTTCCCTACTTATAAACAAGAATTCGCCATTCCAACATTCGCATCCCTCGGGATCGCCAACTCCTCCTTCGACCCCTCCACCGAATCAATCTACCTTTGCGGAAACTCACTTGGACTCATGCCCAAGGCTACACGTACCGCCATCAATGATGAACTCGACGCATGGTCCCAACGTGCCGTTGAATCCCACTTCAACCATCCTGGTGAAGACCTGACCCCCTGGGTCGATATTGACTTGCCCTTGATTCCCTTGGTTGCTCCCTTGGTTGGTGCCAAGGACAATGAAGTTGCCGTGATGGGATCATTGACTGCCAATTTAAATGCCTTGTTGATTCACTTTTATAAACCCCAGGGGAGCAGGACTAAGATTTTATTTGAAAAACAGGCGTTTCCTTCTGATTATTATGCGTTTTTGAATTTGGTTAAGTTGTATGGATATGATGAATCCCATTTGATTCAAGTACTGGTGAACCCCGGGGAGACCTATCTCAACACTGAAGATATCAAGAAGGCCATTGATGATCATAAGGACGAGTTGGCGCTTGTTTGTTTCCCCGGTATTCAATATTACACGGGGCAATTTTTCAATATTGAAGAAATTACCAATTATGCCAAGGCAAAGAGTCAAGATATTCGAGTGGGGTGGGATTTGGCCCACGCCGTCGGGAATGTTCCCTTGAAACTACACGATTGGAACGTGGATTTCGCAGCTTGGTGTTCGTATAAATACTTGAATTCTGGTCCTGGTGGAATGGCGGGGATTTTTGTCCATGAGCAATTCACCATGGGAAACTCCAAAGATGAATTCAAACCACGGTTGGCAGGGTGGTGGGGCAATAATTCCCAGGAAAGGTTTAAGATGTTGGAACTGTTTGATCCTATAAACTCCGCCCTTTCTTATCGACAATCAAACCCCTCGGTTATCGATACCGTGGCGGTTAAGTCATCGTTGGAATTGTTTAAGAAAGTAGGTGGGATTGAAACCTTGAGAGAAAAGAGTATTGTCTTGACCCAATTCTTACAGGATCTCTTAACCGAGTCGAAATATTACATTGCGCAGAATGATCAAGATTCATCAAAGTTTGGATTTAAGATTTTGACCCCCTTGAATCAACAAGAACGGGGATGTCAATTATCAATTTGTTTCCAACCTCATTTCGAAGATAAATCCAAGAATGTTATGGAAAGAGTGAATGCATATTTGCATGACCATGCTATTATTTGTGATGAGAGAAGACCCGATGTTATTAGATTGGCTCCATTGCCGTTGTATAATACATTTGAAGAGACATATTTTGCAGTCCAAAGACTCTTTGAGGCGCTTGACAATATGGCTGACGAATATTAAAATTATGTATATATGGAACAACTGTTAGATAGAGCAATCCTTGGAAATCGTTTCACGAAAGTGCTTTGATTTCTATCTTGATTGCAAACCAATATGGCGTTATTATGATTTCACACGATTATACCATATGACTTTATTTTCGAACATTGTAGGAAATGATGTACGATCACTGACAATTACAAGTATCTCATCTCTAAATAAAAAACCGTTATATTTCATGTATTTACCATAAAAGACGTTGTCATATCAAACTATATATCTATTTTTTCCGTAACTATCATTTGCAATTTTAAAAACAAAATTATAAAGTTTGAGCAATGTGGAAGTCCTTACCTGGGTAGACAGCCTTGTCACCTAATTCTTCTTCAATTCTTAAGATTTGGTTCAACTTGGCTAATCTTTCAGATCTGGCTGGAGCACCAGTCTTAATTTGACCAGATCTTAAACCGACAGACAAGTCAGCAATGAAGGTATCTTCGGTTTCACCAGATCTGTGGGAAACCATGACACCCCAGTCAGCAGCATAAGAGTCGTTAGCAGCTTGGATGGATTCAGTCAAGGAACCAATTTGGTTAACCTTCAACAACAAGTTGTTAGCAGCCTTCTTTTCAATGGCAGTCTTGATTCTGATTGGGTTAGTGACAGTTAAATCATCACCGACAATTTGAACCTTGTCACCAATCTTGGCGTAGAACTTAACCCAAGCTTCCCAGTCATCTTCAGCAAATGGATCTTCAATAGAAACAATTGGGTACTTTTCAACTAATTCTTCGTATAAGGCACCTAATTCTTCACCAGATAACCACTTGGATGGGTCAGAGTTTGGATTCTTAAAGTCCAAGTCGTACTTACCATCCTTGAAGAATTCAGATGAAGCAACATCTAAAGCAATACCAACCTTACCGGTGTAACCAGCAGCTTCAATGGCATCAGTAATCAAGTCTAAAGCTTCCTTTGGAGAACCGATATCTGGGGCAACACCACCTTCGTCACCAACGTTACCAGCGGATTGACCGTACTTCTTCTTGGTGATGGACTTCAAGTTGTGGTAAACTTCAGAACCAATTCTTAAAGCTTCAGAGAAGGTTGGGGCACCAGTTGGAACAATCATAAATTCTTGGAAGGCTAAAGCACCACCAGCGTGGGAACCACCGTTTAAGACGTTTTGGAATGGAACTGGTAAAACAAACTTGTCAGTCTTCTTACCAGATAATTCAGCCAAGTGTTGGTATAATGGAACATTCTTTTCAGCGGCACCGGCCTTGGCGACAGCTAAAGAGACACCCAAGATAGCGTTAGCACCCAACTTGGACTTGTTTGGAGTACCATCCAAGGATAATAAGAATTCATCAACCTTGGCTTGGTCGACAACATCGAGGTTAGCAGAAATCAAAGCTGGGGCAATGATTTCGTTAACATTGGCAATGGCCTTGGTAACACCCTTACCTAACCACTTAGACTTGTCACCATCTCTCAATTCCAAAGCTTCGTGGATACCAGTAGAGGCACCAGATGGGACAATTGATCTGAATAAACCCTTTTCAGTGTGAACGTCAACTTCGACGGTTGGGTTACCTCTGGAGTCGTAAACGTATCTAGCAAAAACTTTAGTGATAGCCATTGTGTATTATTATATAGATTAGATGTCAATTGAGATTGATCTAGTGAAACAAGAGAAAAGAAAGGAAAAGAGAAAGAAAGATTATAATTGGTAATTTTTTTTTCAATTGAAGGGGAATTGAGTGTTCTTTTATATTGTTGGTGTTTTTACACATATTCAACCTCCACTGGACTGGCAGTCTCGTGGTAATCTCACTACTGGGAGTTTTTTCCATTTTTTATTTTTTTATTTAATTTATTTTTATTTTATTATTTTTTCTCTAAGGAGTGAAAAACTGAAAAATTGAAAAATTGAAAAATTGAATTCGGTACAAAGGGGAGAACCTACAAGTAACCACTATAACTGATTACGTTATTATTATTTTTTTTTTTTTTTCTCTCTCTCTCTCTAAGTGTAACCATCACCAAATGTGCTGAGAATTTTTAGATTTTATTGGGAAACTGTGTCCCGAGCAATCAACACTAACACTTACACTAACACTAACACTAAAAAACAGCAATGCAATAACAAAAAGGTGCAACAAAACGGAACCATCATCAGATGAGGCTTACATCATGAAATTGACTGATTGCTCATTATCATTACTACTACTACTACTCACTACTACTACTACTTACCAATTGACACCATAACGTAGTATATGATGATATTGTAGAATACTACCATATTCTTCACTCCACAGTAGTACTCCATCGGTGCATGCTATTTTACTCTATTCTACCACATGCTAATTTCTCATTCACATTTTTTGAATACTAAATTTTCTACTCTCTCAAGGATAAAACCAATGTGGCTTCCACGATCTATTCACTAATACTCAGTCTCAATGTAAACCATCACTCCGGTAAATGCTATAGATACGTAACCCATCAATCCCGGAAATTAGCCACGATACCAACTATTGATAAATCATAAAGAATAACACAGAATGACTCTACGGTTTGTAACACAATTTTGCTTAACCTTCCATAAGCTTCGGTCTCGGAGTTTTTCTGCCCATAAAATTTATGGATCCTGCATAATGGTAATCAGTGGAACTAGTTATTTACAAACTCTACAACTTTTGATTTCCGGGACGGGCTCGGGAGATTTGTTTAACACATGTGATCTCCTTCACCTCGGAACTTTTTTTTTGTTTCCGTTCGCACGACAACGCCGGGATTCTTTCCGCCACACATACAATCCCACGAATTCTTCAAGATTTGTTCTATGTCGCAAATATCATGTAATTGAGACAAACACCAATTGTTGCGACAATTAATGATGCTGCCAATTTTTTTCTTTGGTGATTAATAACTCCAAACTATCAAAACACGGAATGATCCATCAGATTAATGAGTAGTAATAAAGAATCAAAGGAAGTGGAGAAACTGCCTGCTAAGCCAGCTACAACTCCGAAAGCAAAAAACACCACGCAGGGTAGTTCGAATTCCACCACACGAAGTGCAACAACCACTGCTGCCACTGACAAGAAACCGGAAACCACACCCACACCCACCACCAAAACAACAACAGCAACCGCATCAAAGGACGACAAACCCACAGAAATCACGCCGTCTTCATCAAACAACGGTACTGCGAACAATAAAGACAAATCACAACCTAATGCAACGATAGAAAAATATGCTGAATTAAAGAATAAACTAACACAACAGATTTTACGAAAACAAGAACTAAATGAAAAACTAAATGCACTAGAAGATGCTATATATCAAAAAGAACTAGACTATTTCGAAGAAAGTTCGATCGGGAATATCGTCAAGGGATTTGAAAACTTTTCCAAGAGTGGTGGTGGAGGTGGTGGCTCCAATAAGAGAAAAATAACCTATACTGAAGACGATCATATTTTTAGTTTAAGTTCGGTTAATTATATCAAGGGCTTAATGAAACGACAAGGGATAGTGTCTAGTGGTGGAAGTTCGAGTAGTGGGAGTGGGGCCAATAAGGATGATTTTGATGAGTATGAGGATTCGGTCGATCCTAATGGAGCGGGAACTGTTGGTCAAAAGAGTGGATCAAGTGATAGCGCGAATAATTCGGCAGCAGGAACACCATCAAGAAAGAGAAAGGCAAGAACGTTGGAGGATTAGATGTATTTCTATACTTTGTATTACTATTAAAAAAACGTGTATATTATCACTCTATTTACATGAAATGTTTTTTTTGTAATAGACCCTAAGTTAATTTTTAACGACTTCTTGGGGTTCTTTCAGGTGGGGAGTAATCATAAACCCAAGGTTCATTAGGAGGATAATCAGTAGGAATTCTCATTTCTAATGGGAATCTAAATCTCTTTACTTTAGAATTTGCAATTTCGTATAAATCAGGTCTTGTATTCTTCAAATCTTCCATGGCATTATAAATACTCATATATTGCTTGGATAATTGTTCATCTTGTTTCTCTTGTTTTCTACGAGTGACCAACTTCCACGCATTCATAATCGTTCTATGCTTTATTATATCTTCAGGACAGAAGCCTAATAATTTTGGTTGTTTTCTACTGGCGGACAACACCGATAATTGGTTGACAATCTTTTGGGTGGCGGCGTTGACTCTTGGTGCTTGTCTTTTCCCACGGGTGAAGACCTTGGCGACATTTCCAAGCGCAGCTGGCTTGCTCTTTAAGGTGGAGTTGAACATGGTTTGGGGGGTGGGTGGTCGGGTGGGGTTGGTTTGGTGATGAAGTGTATAGTTTGTTAGTTGAAAATTTTTTGTTCGCTACAATTTTTTTTCAACTGGTTTCCCATACTCACACTTGGTAGCGTACTTGAGTTCCTATATGACAGAACCATTGGTAATGAACAAATTAAGGATTGCCATAGAAGTTGTTCGAGATGACTTTCCAAGAGAAATTAATGACCACGGGCGTATATGTGCCCCATCTGTATATGATTCAGTATCAATACTAGAAATAAACTGCTTAATGAAGTTAATACGATCTTGATTGTTCCTCCTCCAATCCTTCCGCCCTTTGGGTCGGTATGGTATTGAATGCACAATTTTATACTGTAAGAAATAGCTTAACTACTCTACCATTTGGAAAGATAGGTAAACACAAGTGCTTAGGAGATACCGCAAAATTAAACAACAAGAGTGTGGCACAATAAGTTTTCTCTGGAGTTTAACAATCACCATCTTGCTCCACAGTTAACCCTTTAGAACATTTTAACCCTGTTTATGGGCTTAATTAAAGGGACGAAACGGAATCAAAGAATATATTCAAATTGATGGATGCAAATATTCAATGGGCAGATACATAAAACGGATGGTTGAGTGTTTTTACACCTTTATAAGTATCTATGCTATATAAATTGTGTTATTAGTGAAAACATCACCGTAGTCCTAAACTAGACATTGGCAAAATTGCTCTTCCATCTCTTATTAACCCCACCATCATGTTCAATACCTTTCTATGAATTAAGGATTTCATGAACTATGGCTGGATGTTAGATAAATGCAAATGTTTGTTTTCTATTATATAAAATTACGTGCAATACTCGTGGTTCACCCGTCTTGGCTGCAAACTGGTCAAACAAATACCCGCGCTACCAAACCAAGTCAGGGGGTGTGTTCTTATATCCGTGGTAAGTTGGCGGTGTCAATAGTTATGATTTCCTTTCCAAGCGGAGAGAGTGTCAGTTTTTACCAATTCCATAAGGGAGTCATATCAACTAGGGTCCAGCAGACAAGGGGTTGATTAAAGTTTTAATACGATGTTTGTAGTACATATTTTGTTACAAATCAAAATTGCGAAGTGTATCTTAGCATTCTTTTGTGTTTACAATACGGGAGATCATACATGTGACAGCATTCTGTTTGGTTTGGGCATATGCATTTGATTGAACTATCATTGGGTGTTTTCCATTTGGGCTGTGCAGTAGTGATATTGGCACATGGTTAAATTTCACCTCAAACGTCATTCAAAAAAAAAATAAAACAGGAACAATAAGGAACAATAAAACGAGGCACAAAATCCAGGGTACCCATAATATAGCCCTTCCAAGCTCCCTCCATATTTGATTCCTACCCTCTACTTCTCTTTCCATAACATTCAAAATACCAAATACCAAAAATAAGCAAATGTGTTGTAAAAAAGGAGAAGCAAAGGACCAAGATCCATATACTCGACCACCAGCAGAAGCACCACCACCTCCATATGAGGAACACCAACAATATAACCGACCACCTCCACCACCTGGCAGTGGTGGTCCCAGTGACAATTACCAACAATTCCACCAATCTTCACAGTTTGATCAGGAAGGATATGGGAATTCGGGAGGATGGACACCACAGCAATACCCACCACAACAGGGATACCCTCCACAGCAAGGATATCCTCCACAACAACAGTACCCTCCACAACAGGGACATCAACAAGCTAGTCAACAACCATATTATACCACCCCAGAACTAGTCAATATCGCCTATGCCCCGGCCCACCACCTCAACCCCCAATATCAAGAATATCTACTTCGTGACCAACAACGACTCAAGGATGGTGATTATCCTAATAAGTATCATAAACACGGGGCGCCCTTGGATAAGGGCCATAAGAATAAGGGAAAGAGTAGTTCGGGGTTTCCTGGTCGGTCAGGCGTGACTTATCATGGGGTGGCTAATCGATAGAGAGTATGTGTATGTGGGGGCGGGGATATATATATATGTTAGGGATTTGATTATTTATGTATTGTTAAGAAGTATATATACCTATCTATTTGTATAAAAAGGGGTTGGAAGTTGGAGAAAAATTGTAGTATGGAGGTTTTGTCATAGTGGTTAGGTTGGGTGGGTTGGATGGGTGGGAGATTATTACAACACATTATCTCCATTATATGTCCATCCTCCAAATTGTTGTTGGACACTTTCACTCAAGAAATCATCAACTACCGAATCTTGTGGCTTTTCATTAGTGAAATCCTGATCGAAATTGGACGTATCTAACAAATTCTCAACATTTGGTTTAAATGGTGGTAAATAACTCTTATTCAATAATTTATTCCAATCGATATCCTTAAAGAATGGATGGGCCTTGATTTCCTGGGCATCATCTAATCGATATTTAGGATCTTTTTGTAATAATTTAATCAATAAATCTTGTGCATCAGTCCCCTGTAAAAATGCCGGGAATTTCAATTCATTCTTTAAAATCTTTTGATACATTGTTGGAACATCATCATCATAAAATGGTGGTAACCCAGTCAACATCTCGTATAATAATGTCCCCAATGTCCACCAATCAACACTTCTAGTATATCCTTGTCCAAGTAATAATTCAGGAGCTAAATATTCTGGAGTACCACAAAACGTCGATGTCTTGTCTTCATTACTCATGTTTAACTTACATAACCCGAAATCACAAAGGGCAATATGTCCTTGATAATCAAGCAAGATATTTTCTGGTTTTAAATCACGATAAATGACATTCAAATCATGAAGCGATTCTAATGCAGTTAATAATTCAGCAATATAAAATCTTGATCTATCCATGGAGAATTTTCCCTCTCGTTGTAAATGCCAAAATAATTCACCACCATTGATAAATGATAATACCAAATAAAGCTTTTCTGGTGATTGGAATGAAAATTTCAAGGGGACAATAAATGGATTGTTAATCCGAGCCAATACTGTTCGTTCTGCCAATGTATGAGTAACTTCCATTCTTGAAACAATGTGTTGTTTCCGTAATGTTTTCAATGCATAAATTTGTTTTGTATCCTTCTTTACCACTTGCATGACTTTCCCAAATGATCCCTTGCCAATCACTTTCAATAAATCAAAATCTTCAATTGAAAGATGTTTCTTGGTGAGGGGTTTAAATTCTATAGTTAACATGATTTCTCCCATTTCATTGGAAATAAGATCTTGTAAATTAGCATTATAATTTGAAAATTTTAAATATTCATGATTCATTAATCTAATTTGCTTGGTATGACATTTCAAATTCAAGGGTAATTTGATTGTACCAATTAACAAATCACCAATATTTGCTGGATGTGACCCCCCATTTGAATTGATATTTTGTGAATTGGTAAATAAATGTTTCTTTAAATTCTTTTCTCCATCGGGGATTAACATATTGGGTAATCTAATAAACAAATTTAAATTTAAGAAATTTGATCCAACATCATTTTCTCGGTTATCTGGCGATGATTTCTTGGTGACATCGAATGAAACAACTTGATTCCAAGTAGATTGATTTACTGTACCCTTTTGTGGTTCAATGACTAGTACATTATTATCAAATTCAATGGTTAAATACAATAATGATTTAACCAAGTTTTCATTATTAGGAATGGTAATAATGGACGGTAAGAAATTAGTGGCAATTGATCCTGGTAAATATTCATGGTGGTTATTATCTGGTTTTTCTAAAGTTGATAAATTTTTCAACAATTGTTGACCAACAGTTTCATTATTTGAATTTATTGCCAATGCATGTAAGATTTGTTTGCTATTATTAATTTTGATTGGCAATTGGATATTATTTGAATTGTAGATTTTCACTGTTAATAAACCTGGGGTAGAAGTTACGGTAGTGTTGGGTTCAAGTGGTGGTTGATTATCGGTTAATGCCGAAGATGCCGAGGATGATGTGTAACCACCTTGGATGGATACATTTTGCGATGATGAAGGAGAATCTCCATTTGTGGTTGTTATTTCTGATGCAATTGATTGACTAGGTTGTTGAATCGAAGTTGGAGCTCCACCAGCAGTATCATGAATAAGTTTTGATTTTGATGGTGATGCTGATTTGTGGTGAGATTCGTTATTAATTGATAATTTCAGAATATCTTGGGATAAGTCTGATGTTGTAAATGTCTTTCTTGAGTCAGTGGTAGTAATGCTGGGGGTAGTGGGATTAGTTGTATTAGTAGCTGATATCTTTGGGGATGGTGTATTTGTTTGAGGGGGTGGTGGTGTTGATGTTGGTGTTGGTGATTGTTGCTTATCTGATGAATTGGATGAACCAAATTTGAATTTATTCTTAAACTTTAGCATTTGTTGTGTAGTTTACTTGTTGTTACTTGTGTGAGTGCGGTATATGTGTGTATATGTGTGTTCAATTGTTGTTGTTGTAGTTGTAACTGTTGTTGATTGATGGTAATTGATGGTATTGAGATTACTTGTGAATAATTAGGCTGAGTTCATAAAAAAGGAATCCTCAGTTGAAAATGATCAAGTTTGATTTTTACTTTCTTTTTTCTGTTGGGTTGAGTTGAATGTGAATTGATTGATAACTTAACAATTAATGAATATTGGCAAACATCCAATTTATCATTAAACAAGTACAAACTACAAACTACTACAACATAAATATATATACACATATACCACATATACACACAATACACATATACCCACACAAACACAATACACACAATGCTTATAATCTGTAACTAACCAAATTGACAACCCTATATACTACATTAAAGACTAGTATAATTAATATGTCTAATACTTGTATGGATATATATATATACATATTAGCACACTTCATCAACTAGGTTTACTCTAATGGTAATACATTAATAATAACACATGCCATCAAAATACAAACTCACTTGATAGACACACACCCACACATATACGACTTCTAAATATCACACAAATAAAATAGGTTTCGTCTTTTAAACAACCAATGAATAGATTGATCTTCTTATAACCAATACTTTGTACTATTGTCAATTGACATTCATAAGTAAAACTTGTGTCATTTACATGTACTATTCTTTGCAATTGATAATATCTTCGAATATTATCATTAGTATTGCGACATTGATTTGCGACTCTTATATGAAATTTGCGACAGTTGAGTTTTGTTTTTCTCTTTCAACCAAATCGCGCTTTCTATTTTGTTTTTTTTTTATCTATTTTCACTTTTACCCATTATTTACATTTACATCTATACAAACCAATTCAACCTTATTGTAATAACAACAACAACAACAACAACAACAACAGAGAGTACTGGAATATACTCATTCATTGAACCAACCTAGTCATAACTAATTATCACTTGCATTTTGTATTTCACCATCTTTTAGAAAAACAACAAAACACTTCCTCCATCACCCATCATCAAAACATAACATCCCACACACAACACGCTCACCAGCTCTCAACAACTATGCAAGCAAAAAGAATGCCCTTACAAGAAACAACCAATATAATACCACCCTCTAAATCACCAATTAAATCATTACTTGTAAATGACAGGAAAAGAGGACCAACAACACCAATCAAACCAATTTACAACCCAACTTCAAAACGAAGAATAGAAGAATTGCCGCCATCATGGGGACTACAAAATGAAAATGAAAATTATCACAACAACAAACACCACCTACAAACCAAAGAGCCATCAACGCCACAACGACAACCACAACATCAACAACAACAATTACGACCTTACGCAACTCAAAATGATCAACGATCCTTAAAACCGACAATACCAAAATCGGAAGCTACATATAAACTATGGGTGGAACAACAACGAACAAACTACTACAAGTCATTAGTTCAATTCATGGAACTAGAACGCAAGTTTGAATTGGAATATAAATAGAATGTCATTTTTTTCATTTTCATTTTCTGTACTATTTAATTAACATATAATAGAATGCTAGTCTTTTTCGTTGCATTTATCAACCTATCGCCTTAAAGACCACTTCTAGTACTCTTAAAGTAATCAGCTAATCGCTTCTCATCAGCATCGAAGTATTTACCATCTCGGTTATTAACCCAATCATTATGTCTCTTTTCCATCTTCGCCTTTTCCTCTTCTCTTGTCCCCCTTCTTGCCAAATCTTCAGTCAACCAATACAACGCCAATGGATGTAAGGATTCCATCTTGCTAACCTTTGCCTTTCTTGCTGGATGATCACCTTCAACTTCAACCCCAGCATCATCATTAGAAAACTCAATATGACTAATTGGAACGTCATCCAACTTCAACCCCGCATCAATATGAACAATCCGATCACACCATTTATGTCCCAACCCATCAAAGATATGGGTAGCATAAATCACCGTACAATTCCTCTCCTTACATTCCTGCTTCAAATAACTCAACAATCTCGACCGAACAACCACATCCAAATCAATAGTCACTTCATCCAACAACAATAATCTCCATGGTTTACACAACCCCATGGCAATCTGGACCCGTCTCCGTTCACCATCACTAATACTCAACATTGACCAATTAGGATCAATATCCAATATGTCAATCAACAAATTTCTCCGCTCGGCATACGCGTCCCCACCAATACTAGCCATCAATAAATTCACGGGGATGTCCCGCTTGACCACCGAATTGGCCGCCCATTCCGTGCCCAAATAGGTGATGTAATGGTTTATATCGGAATTATGATGGGAATTTCTCTCCATTGAGAATTCAAATGGGTCAAATCCACCAATTCGTAATTGTCCCTTTGAGATTAGGGTCTTACCGGCAAGGATTCTGAGTAAGGTTGATTTCCCGGCTCCGTTGGGGCCAACGACGAGGTTGGTGGTGCCCCATTCGACGTCAAGGTTGAAGTTCTCAAGCCCGATTTTGGAGTTTCCCGGGAATTTGTAGGTGAGGTTCTTGACTTCGATGGCGAGGGAGGAGTCTTCTAGGTTGTCGATGTTTGTCATTGGTGTGGGTGTGTCAATTGGGGGTTGGGAATGGAAAGAGAAGATGGTGTAGCGTAAGGGTGTTGGAAAATTTCAGATGGGGTGATTATATAATTTTCGGGTGGATAAGGATGACGATAATGATGACGATTGTGGAGAATTAAAAATTAAAAACTGGTGAAGTGAAGCGCGAAGGGCTAACTTATCTGATCTTAATATATCTGGGTGGGTGTGCATTTTATATTTTTCATACATAATTATACAGCAGAGGTGTGATATTCTTCTAATTAAACCAAGTTAAAATATCATCTCTAGCAGGGACATTGTTCGTCTTACTAAAGATCTCCTTCAACTCATCCAAGTAATCTACATTTTCATTCTTGATGAACTTTCTAAAGTATGACTTTAATAATCCCTTATATTCATGGAATAACCATTGGTTATCGACATCTTGAGCATTGTGATCATTAAGTTCATCAATCTTAACTGGGGTCTCGGTATTATCTTTACTCAATTCATTCAATTTATCAATAATTGAACCGAATAATAATACAATCAATTCCTTAAGTGATTCCTTCTTGGTATTTTTCAATACTCGATTAATCGATTCCATACAGGAAACATTATCAATAATTAAATTTGATTTCATCACTTTTGATAATAAATATTTAGCATCAATAATTTCAAATTCAATCAAATATTCTAAAATAAGGAAAATCACTTGTGGTTGATGAATCCAAATTCTAAAAATTGAATCAATTATCCATAATTGTCTTTGTGATTTTTGATCATCATCAAGTTCAATTTCTTCAAATTTAGGTTCTTCTCCAGTATATGAAATGGGCTTCCCACTAAGGAATTTCAATTTGTTAATGTCTCGACTTATGATACTAACCACGGAATAAATCGATCTTGATCCAATGTATGCATACGTTTGAAATACTAAATTGATCAAAAATTGTTCACCATTGACAATATATTCCCCCTCTTGGTCTTTAAACGTATTCAAGATTTCATTATATAATTCTTGAAATTCAGTATTTGATTTCCAATGAGCAACAATGAAATCATACACTTTTGATGAAATTTCATGGAATGGTAATTCGGGATTAGCAAAATTATAAATGATTTCATCTTGTGCCGTGAGAGTTGGCTTATTCGCAAGCATGGCCGCCTTTTCATCATATAATTTCTGTAAGATCTCCTTGGTTTCAGGGTTCGATCCATATAATTCCAAATCATAATCCATGATAAATTCTTTTGAAGTTTTAGGTACCACTGAAATATCCAAATATTGATTAAATTCATCCAATTGAACCATTTCCTCTTGTTCATTCATCGTTATAAAACTTTCCTTGATTCTATTCTTATTGGATAATCTGATTTCTTTAGCAATCAAATTCTTGATGAAATTTTTACGAGGATGATACTTCAATTGACTCAATTCTTGAGAATGACTAACCCATTCATCCCACTTCCAACTAAATTCGAAATTAGAAATTTGGGTAGTCATCCAATCCAAATATCTAATCTTAAGTTCATAATCCAAGGTCTCTAAATTATTATAGAAAAATCTAATGGCTCTTCCAAATACTGGAGCAATAGATTCTGGGGATTCTCGACAACAAGCAATCAAAACCGTATAATAATAAATCTCAGGATGAAGGGTATGTGGTAATTGGAAAATCATGGTAAGAATACTTTCAACTGCAACATCTTCAATTTTCCAAGTGGATAATGGAGGAATATTTTCGCCCAGTTTGTTATCTTCGTGAATCATGGTTAATTGATCGATGGAGGATCCTGGTGGTGCAAAGAGTTCCTTACTATAAAACAAATCAAGGATTGATAATTGAATGGCAGCTTCATTTTTGTTGAAAGAAAGATTGGTCAAGATATCAAATGAAATATCCTTGAAGAAAAGACCAATATAACTGTCGATTCTAGGGACAGTTTCAAATTCAGTATTGTGATTGTAAACTTGAAACAAAAGACGAGGATTTTCATGCCATAAATTATCAATTGATGTCTTTGATGGAACATACTTGGATAATTTCTCCTTGGATGGGAATGAAAATTGTGGTAATGGATGTTTAACAAGTTCTTTTGACACAGTATTGTTCTTAAGTACTTCCTCGATGATTGGATCCAAATATTGTTTAAAATCAATGAATAATTTCACATCCCATTTGTTTTCTTGTAAGGCTAAAAGAGAGGGTAAAATCAAATCAATTAAAGTCTTTGGAGTATATGGTAATTCGAAATTACCCATTCTTGAATCGAAAGGTTGTAATAATGATTTCGATTGTGGTTCGACAATCTTAAATTGCTTTGCCAATTCAATCACCTCATCTAATTTTGCGATTGCTTCTTCTGATTTGTCATTACTCAACAAGTATGGAATTGAAATCAATACATTATAAAAGATTTCTTGGGCAATTCCATGTCTGGTTTCTTCTTGTTCATTTTGTAAATCAATCGCCAATTTCAAAAACTGCTTGAAAATATTCACAATTGCATAATTCTCAATTATAGGTGACAAAGCACTGAAGAACTTTAATATAGATTTGACATTATTAAACGCACCAGCATCTTCAACCTGAACAACTTTCTTTTCACCAATGACAATATCTGCATCTTCATTCATCGAATCCAATAATCCTTGCACCTTTGCATGTAAATATTCAATCACGTATTTACCAACAACAAAGTTTTTGGCATTACATATCAACACCAAATTAGCAATGGCATTAATCTTGTGTGGTTGTTCAATGATCAATGCATAAATAGTGGTCAAAATCGACGTTCTCAATTCGTCAATCTTTTCAAATTCAGCAACAATAGGATTGGAGATATATGACACATCATCAACTTGATTACTAATATTGGGGTTTTCACCTAATCGACGAATATCCTTACATACATTATTGATTAATTCTTGAGCAGGGTCGATATGTTGTCTTTTGGATTCGAATTGTTCATCAAATCCTTGCGCTGCGGGTGGTGCTTGGTGGAATTGGTCTTCTTGTTCAAATTCGTCTCTTGTTCTTTTACCTGGATTAATTGTTTCCATTGTGGCTATATAGAGAATGGAGTAGACGTGATGGAAGTAGAAGTAGAAAGTAGAAGTTGTTAAACCTGTTGAGTGAAATTTAGTACTTTTTTTTCAACCATCAATGAAAAATTATTAATTGTGAAGGAGTTTGAATGGAGAAAGTATCTACGTCATAATATATACAGCATTTTTCTAAGGTGTATACTGAGAACAGCTGACATGAGATGGTATCAACGAAATCTCCCAATTGGATATACGTAATAAGGGTGTAGGTATTGTTTGGTGAGGAAATGCCAACAAGTTACCTAATAGCAGACCGAGTCTCACACTCGGTTAAATAAGCAACCTAGGTAAAAATTTCTCAAAACCATTAAATATCAACTACCCCCAATAAGAGGTTGTCTCTTTCACTTCCAATGACGAAACCTATTAAACAAATCCTCAAAACAAAACGATTGGTATTAGATGGTGCCTTGGGAACAGAATTGGAGAACCTCTTACCACAAGACTCACCAATCCAACCAAAGGGAAACCCACTATGGTCAGGAATGGTATTGCTAAACGATCCCGAGTTGGTCACTCAGGTTCATTCTAATTATATTAATCTGGGTGCTGATATGATAACCACTTCAACATATCAGATTTCTCGTGCTAGTTTGATGAAATACACCAATCTTACCGAAACTCAGATTGTGAAACTATGGAATAAGTCCGTTGATGTTGCTTATGATGCCATTGAAAAATCAGACAAATCTGACGTGGCAATTGTTGGGTCTATAGGACCATATGCGTCGTATCTTCGTAATTTCTCAGAATATTCTGGTGATTATGGGAATGCTACGGATCAAGAAGTGGAAAAGTATCATCTTCCATTGGTGCAGTTCTTGCTTGAGAATGACAAAGTTGATGTGGTTGCGTTTGAAACTATTCCCAGATTCAATGAGGTTAAGGTTGTTGTTAATATTATGAAACGATTGAAGTTGAAGAAAGAGTTTTATATTAGTATCAATTGTTTGCAAGTTGGTCAGATGGTTGATGGAACTCCATTTGAAGAATTGGTTAGATATTTAAAACATGAAGTTGGAAATAATAGATATTTTATTGGATTGGGGATAAATTGCACCCATTATGACTTGATTAATGATATTATTGGCAAATTAGATGGGCTTCCATTAATCATATATCCAAATTTCCCATTTGAAAACCCAGATGCGGGTCATGGGAATTGGAAGAATGAAGTAACGAAATGGCTAGCATTCGACAATGTAAGAGTAATTGGAGGTTGTTGTAACACCGGTCCAGCAGAGATTGAACAAATAGGCAATATTGTTTGTTCATAAAACTTATCACTGAATGAAACGGAGCACTGATTTGAGAATATAGTTGCATTTATCAAGATTCTATTTAATCTATGTGTGCCTAGCATTTGCACGTTTTCTATAAAGACGCATCACGAAATATTCAATCCAATCTTCTAGTGGCTTTGATTACAATTGGGATCATCCCACCGGTAGAGATAGTAAAATGTCTGTGTTTGACCACATTGATAAATGCTCTGATAGTTCCAGCATGAGAAGTGGTTGAAATAAATGTATTTTCTTGCACCTTTGTCTTATCCAAAGCTCCATTAGTCAAGTCACTATCAAATAATTCTTGTAAGAATTGATTCACCCTAAGCGATTGTTCAGCCATAGTTTCTCTTCTTTCAGTAAAGTAAATATCTTCTTCCACCAACTCATCAGTGATGAATCCATATTTACCAAATCTTTCATCAATCACCCTCTTTGGCGATCTTTGATCACACAAATTCTTACCAATAGTCTCTCTAAGTTTTTCCTTAACTACAGGACGTTGTTCCCTAGGTTTAATATCATCCCAAGTAAGCACAAACGTTCTACTCGATCTTTGCATAGGCGAAACAAAGAATTTATCAGGCATAGGAGCCCCCAATTCCAACTCCTGTTTCCAAAACTCGTTATTCTCTTGCGACTGTTTATACCCAACCTCAGTCAAGTTTGCATCAGGTGCCCAGGTGATTTCTCCATCAGTAGTCAAGGCGTGATTTTTCTCAATCCAGGCATCTACTCCATACTTCTCAACCGCAAGATTATGATATCCTTGTCCGTGTCTAGCACAAAAGATCAATTTGTAGCATTCATTGTCGTTAGCGGATTCATTGAGGGTTCTCAAGTTGGCGATGATTTCATGCCATGGTTTTAAGCGACCCATGTTTTCCCAAACATAGTTGAACGTCAAATCATTAGTAGTAGGATCTGATTGTTTGAAGAATCCTTGGACGACTTCAAATTCCCATGGGTAGATCCAATTACCTTGTTCATCCTTTTCATTCTTAATGGTCTTGAAGGTTTCATGATACTTCAATTCGGCATCGACATCGGCATGGGCATCGTCATAATCGTTTTGGGTTGGCACGAGTAGGGATTGTTTGGTCATGATGTTTGTTGTTTCTATATATTAGGGCTAGCTACATTTTTTTATAAAAAAGAAGTGTTTACAAGAAAATGAATTTACATGATGAGATTAGGAGTAATTCAACTGTTTATGTGTCATAATAATATTCCCATTTCCATCACCAGTGAGGTGACTGATTTACATCTACAGAATTGCAACGTTGTCGCACTCGTTGAAAAATAAACAACAATTGTCGGAATTTCAGATTTCGGAATCTTTTTTTTTAGAATGAGTTAATTTTGACCCATTGTTCTTGGTGTTGGGCGATATATAGATCTACCCCACCTGGTTCTATCATCGGACCACAGAATACAGAAAGTATATAGATATGTATATTATAAAGCAGTTACAAGGTGAGGAGGGGCGTGGAGGAGGGCCAAGTTCTTTGAAAAGCGCACGCTAATAAAAGCATGTCCTCTTGATGAAATGAAAAAGAATATATGCAACTATATTAATGCAAACAGACAAGTTATATGTAATATTACATGAAAATTATGACATGAGCCACCGACAATCAGCCCTATGATTCAAAAAATACACTCCTCTATTAAACAAAAAATAGAACTTCAAAAACAGTGGCTATAAAAATCTTGAAGTAACAAACATAAAAAATCAAACAAGCAAACAAATAAAACTCAAAAATAATATACAAAATCATGAAAGGAATCAATTTTAAACAAAAAAAGCATGACAGTAACCCCATATAAAAACACTCAGGTCTTTCTTGAGGGTCCAGTTTTAAAGTCTGGTTTGAAATCTGGTTTCTTCGTATTCTTCTTGAATTGAAACTTGGTTAAAATTGGAATATGATCCGAGGGGAAATTTGCATCGGGGAACCCAATACAATGGCTGGCATAATCTTCATCGACCTTACCTAATAATCCCTTAACTTGCAATGTTGAAGTAGAATACCAAATATAATCGATATTGTCGGTGAAGGCAGGTGTAAGGTTTGTAAATGGCAATTCACCCAAAGTTTCGTATGCAGATCTCAATTTAAATACATTGGTGAAACCTTCTTCAGTAAACCTACCATAATCCCTATCTGCCATATCTTCATGATTAACCGAAGAACCAGTAGAAAATAATTCATAAACAGCACTGTTCTTCACGGAATTGAAATCACCACAAATAAGCAATGTTGAGTTTTTAATTTCTTCCATAGACGAAGAGTGAATAAATTTCCTAATGGTATCCTTCAACTCCTCTAATAATATACCTACTTGTAAGGCCTTGACATCGTTGAATGCTGGATCCCAATGTAAATGTGTATTGACAATGGTAAGGTTCTCGCCATTACTCTTATGTTGCAAGTAACAAATCAAGGCTGTATTATCTTTATTCATAAATCTATTGAACATATCTTTAGTTTTCTTGTACTTGTCAGATCCCATGCATACCGTATTGTATTCGAAGTTCTGCTTTTGAATCAAACTGAACTTGTCTGCCTTGAAGAATGTAGCACAACCATCAACCTTTTTGGCATCTGCTTCACTCATGGTCTTGGCTCTCGTCTTGCTAAAGAAAACCCCTTTATAACCCTTCTCAGTCAAGAGCGGAAGCCAGAATTCACTATACGTTTTAGTTTCAACTTCTTGCATGCAAATAATGTCGGTACTGTAATTCAAAATTTCTCTTTCAAGGGCATTCCTTCTATAATCCCAATTTAATGCCCAAGAAGGAGTGAATTTGTACATTTTTGGCGTGGCATAATGTTGACACAAAGTATTGTACGACAATAACGTAAAACTATCAGAGTCGCTATCATTGTTGAAGGATTCCAAGCTGTCAGCAACTTCTCCATCATCATCCAAAATATAATATGGTCTAGGCTTTGGCGTCTTGGTTATTGTTTTTTGATCACGTAATGTCGCGATCAATTCCTTCGTACCCTTTTCAGATATCAAATTGGCAATGTTCAAATCTAATGGATTTCCTTCCACTCCTAAAAATAATAACTCGATGAGGTTCCCAAATGAGTTTGGTAACGTCTTGATATTGTTGTCAAATAAATAAAGATATCTCAAATTGAAGCACAATCCGAGTTCAAATGGAAGTTCACTGAGTCTGTTGTGTGACAAATCCAATGTTCTCAATGATCTCAACTTCGAAATTGCCGGAGGAATACTACTCAACTTGTTATTATTCAAATACAATGATTCCAAGAAATCGTAGTGGAACAATTTTGGGGCTAAATTGACCAATCCTTGACCACTCAAATCCAATTGACACCATAACTGTCTTCCTTGAGTTTTGAGTCTCATTCTTTGCTCTTCCATAGTCTCATCATCCAAGTCTTGGGAAAGCTTCTTATTATGCATCAATGCCGCAGTGGTCGTTGGTGTGCTGGTTCCCTGCCTTTCCGCAGCCTTTGCTGTCTTCTCTTGCTCTTCCAATGCAGTCACAATTGCCCTGGTAGCTTCAATCAAACCCACAGACTTGACTTCGCTATAAGGATTCTTGTTTTTTCTAGAATTCGATGCATATTGTCTAGCATAGTAATGGGGAATATTTGAACTTCTTGATAACTGACATAATTGTTGTTGATGTTGCCAATACATGGAATTAGGATTGTCAACTGAGAGGGTGGCCAATTTTGGAACAGGCGTCCCTTGTTGTTGTTGTTGTTGCTGTTGTTGTTGAAGCTGGGCAATCTGTTGTTGTTGTTGTTGCTGCTGCTGTTGTTGTTGCTGGATTTGTGCTAATTGCTGATGTTGTTGCTGCTGTTGCTGGTTGTAAAATTGTTGTTGAAGATGTGGTGGTTGGCGTGGTACTTGTTGTTGTTGAGAAGCTTGGTACAGCTGTTGGATCTGTTGTTGTGGTTGATATGCCTGTTGTAATTGCAGAGTATTGGGTTGGTTTTGTTGTTGATTTTGTTGGAATTGCGGGAAGAACTGTTGTTGTGATAGTTGGGTTCTCTGGTAGTTTCCCTGGTAAACATTTTGATTCAAATTATCATTAAATGCCTCTGTTGGTTGAAATCCTGATCCTAATCCTCCAGAAGATGGTTGTTGTTGTGGTTGCTGTTGCGGTTGTTGTTGGTTTTGCCCTTGGTGAAGCTGTTGAAGAAGTATTTGTTGGGCTTGTAAATTGGTTTGAGGTTGCCCTTGAACTTGCGCATGTTGATATTTATTCGACACGTTCATAATATTTCCAAACTGTTATATTTTCACTATTACTCTTTATCTGGCACCTGTCATATACTTTATATATTGTAAAGCGAAACTCAGTGAGGTATACAAGTTGAAGGTTTGGATAATGGAAATATCAAATATAACGAAACAAAAACAAGAAACACACACAAGTTAAAATAAAATCGATAGTTGTTTTGGTTTTCTGTCTCGCTCGCTCTATGTGTGGCTTGTTTTAACTGGCTTGCACTGCTTATCAATAAGGATGTATTTCTAGTGATTCAATATCTCCGATGAATAAACTGTTGTAATGTATTGATGGATATCTCTTCCCTTCTTCTCTCTATTTTTTTTTTTGTTGGTTGGTTGGTTGGTTGGGTTGTTTGTTGGTTTTGGTTTTGGTTGGAGGCTAATGACAACAAGGAGATTTGAAAGATTTTCGTTCTGTTGTGGATTCAACGCATGATTCATTCTTGTCACCTGGTCAACTTTACACGACCCACTGGATTGTGTATTTGGAAGCGCTGCATTTTATGAAATTCTTTTTCTTCTTGTGGCTGCAAATTAACATATATACACTCATACA
>JAKUCC010000084.1:0-28855 GCA_030563365.1 Hemisphaericaspora xylanilytica | reverse complement strand
GAGGGGAGAATAAGCTATTTCAAACTTTTTGGGATTTTCTGATTTGATTCGGGGTAATGCGCGGGTGATCCAATATGACAAAGGAGGTTTTCCTGTTGTGGCCATGGTTGAGAGATCTCTGTACCATATTAGAATGCCCAAGGTAAAGATTATTACTCAAAATTTGAGCAAATTACCGGATATGCATAGTTAATACCCTACTGATGTAAATGGTATTACAGAAATTCAAACAGAAACATAACCTGATTATCGGCATGAGGTAATTTGCTAAGCATCGGTGACGGAATATGGACGGCAGTATTTTCATTGTACAGTGTCATGAGCAATATAGAGAGTGATGCATACGAGCGAGGCTTCGCTATTAATGTACTTCCCAATCAATGACGCTTAGCGACTACATTTGTTGTAGTACCCGGAAGGAAGCGAATTCGGAATATCCCCTCGATTTAACAAAAAGTATCCCGAAATGGAATATTTTCTGCGCTGGAACATTAAGCTTTTTTGAGTTTTTCCGAGGACAAGATCTGAGAATGGAAGTACCGAGGTTGCAAACCACAAGTAGAACGGTCAAAACATGGTAGACGAGATAACCAAATCAACAAACAGTCAAGGCTATATATCCAATTGGCTACATAGTACGCCAAGAAGTCTACTGATGCCGTTGATATCAAGAAGTAGGACATCCGTTTGTTTGAAATGGGACCATTTTCCCAATTGTTTTCCTGCCAAATTAATGACTGACAATGGCAAGCGACTTCGGGAAACAAGTACCATCTCTAATCCAAACAATAGGACTAAACAAGGGCAAGTCAGTTAATAGCAATTGTTCACTTGCCACAAATAATGGTGGACTGTTTGTAATTAAGGTTTGTAATTATACTCAGGGGTGCAAGAAAGAAACGGAGCATGTGAAAAAGAATTATTCCGTGACTCTCATCGCTTAAATTTCACTTGTTTAAGTCCGGTTCATAATATCCGGATCTGATGTCATCACTATACAGAAATGTATATAAGCAGAGGGTATTTACCTAGTTCCATAAGCAAAGATGTATTGCTACTCATCATTATCACAACAATATAACAACTATAACGCAATTATTTAATATCAATCTTATTTAACAATTTTTTTAATCATGAGTTCGGAACATTGTTCACATAGAAATTCCATACCAGATTCGGCAATGGATATCTCCTCCGATCCGACTATGCTCCATCAACCAGATCAATATGTTCTCAAAGAACATCCAACAGAACCTGAAGATTTTCCACCAGCAAATCCAGTAAATAGAAGCAGAAGAAGCTCAACAAGTAGAACAATTACCGGTGCCGAACGTTTATTTAGACGGGCATCTAACTTATCATCCCCACTACCACTAATGGGAGAGGGAAAAGACTATCCTCCAGCATTACCAAACAGAACTCCCTATGAAGTCCTGTTTGATGGTCCCGACGATCCAACCCACCCTTTCAATTGGTCATGGCAATGGAAATTCTACATATGTGTAGCCTGTTGTATAACGGCATTGGCTGTTACCATGGGGTCGGCCTTGTTTGCAGCCGCGCAACCATCATTGATGTACATATTTAATATTGGATGGACACCTGCTGCATTAGCAACTTCATTGTTCGTGTTTGGGTTTGCCTCGGGTCCAATCATTTGGGGCCCAATATCTGAAGTGTATGGAAGAAAACTCCCATTGATAGTATCCAATATAGGATTTGTCTGTTTTTCGTTTGGTGTTGCCACTGGGAAAGATATCCAAACCATTCTTATTTGTCGGTTCTTTGCTGGGTTTATTGGTGCAGCTCCATTAGTCATTGTCCCTGCTATTTTCGCTGATATTTTCACTGAGAAAGTTAGATCAAAGGCACTTGCAATCTTCGCCATGGCATTATGTGGTGGTCCAATGCTCGCTCCAATAATGGGTGGATTCACAGTTAAGAACGATGCTTTGGGGTGGAGATGGACGGGTTACTTTATAGCTATTGTTGGTAGTTTAGGTCTCGTCATGTGTTTATTCATCAAAGAAACATACGCGGAAATCATCTTAACCGAAAAGGCGGAAGTTTTAAGAAGAAGGACTGGAATTTGGGGTATCTATGCTCCACATGAAGAAGTTAAATTATCAATCCTGGAAATTGTGGAAAATCAAGTTTCAAGACCAATTAAAATGTTATTCACAGAGCCAATTTTGTTCTTGATTTCCCTTTACAACGCATTTGTCTATGGTTTATTATACATGTTTTTAACGGCCGTTCCATTGATATTTTCTGGTACCTATGGATGGTCTGCAGGTGTTGGGGAACTTCCATATCTTGGGATGTTTATCGGAAGTTTATTGGGTGGTTTTATCTGCTTCTTATTTGAATTGAGGAATCAAAGAATAGTAAAGCAAACCGGAAAGAAGGCAGAACCAGAGGCAGCATTACTTCCAATCATGGTCGGTTCCATCTGTTTTTCAATTGGTATCTTTTGGTTAGGTTGGGCAGGTGGATTTGGTCCAAAGGTCCATTGGATTGTTCCAACATTAGGTGCTGTTCCAATCGGTATTGGTTTGATCGCTATCTTCTTGCCTTGTCTTGTCTATATTATCGACTGTTACTTTGTTGTTTCTGCGTCAGCTGTGGCTGCTAATACTTTCTTGAGATCATCGTTTGGTGCGGCATTCCCATTATTCTCAAAGCAAATGTTTGAAAATATGAAGATCAAATGGGCTTCGACTTTAATTGGTTGTATTTCTGTCTTGTTGATCCCCCTTCCATTCTTGTTCTACAGATATGGACCAACTTTAAGACAGAAATCAAAGTACTGTGTTGCCTTAGATTAATTCATTCGAACCATCGAAACCTCGATCCACTTGTATATTATTTAATAGACTAATTTAACGTTTTAAAAATTAATTTATAATCATTTAATCTGAACATGTCGTAGATATTGGTATTCGTCAATACTCCAATATCATTAAAAAGATCGGGAATTGCTTTTGGGTGCAAAAAGAAAAGCTCGCACTCAGGATCGAACTAAGGACCAACAGATTTGCAATCTGCTGCGCTACCACTGCGCCATACGAGCCTTTTCTTGGATGTTGTCAGGGGAATAACTACCAAAACAACCGGAAAGTAGATGGCGCTACCAGTTTAATCTAGCATTAACTTAACCAGTGGAGGGCTAGTATTACTACGACGGAGTACTAGAGGATGCTGCCTATGATCGAGTCACCGAAACTGTTAGCTTAGGATTATAAAGCATCTGTCAACAGGTTTTCCCACCCTTTTGGTACATAAAAGAGTTGACTAGCGTATCCCGTTCTTGATTTTTTACCTAAAAAATTAACGAACTTTGTACTATGACATTCATTACGGAAACCTACGCAACAACTGTTGTAAAGAAAACCTGTCTAGCTTTTAACGTTTACTGGGCCTGAAGACGAGGCACGGACCAGTACGGATAAAATTCCAGGTACGCCAGAAGAATCTGTACCATATGGAATTAAACCGATCCAAGTGCTCTACACCCGATCTCAGCAGGGCCAGAAGAGTATATTGTAGATGCCGGGCCAAGACCTGGAAGCTTTTTGTAAAGATCCAAAAGATGAGATGAAATATCCTAAAGGCATGACTACTGAATGTATTTAGGTACGGAGTAGTCTCTCAAACTAATGCAAACCAATATTCTCAGTAGCTTCTCAAGGATTGCCTCTATTTTTATTAGTAGAAATGAAACTACGGATGACAGTTAACTATTAGCTTCGCACTGGTTCTAAATACCCATTTAGTTCATTTTTATTCACTTACGTCTATTTATACTATTTCAACTAGGAGGTGGAGGAGGTTTGCTACCAGGTGGAGGTGGAGGATGTGCCTTGGAAACAGGAGGAGGAGGAGGCGGATGTACTTTAGAACCTGGTGGTGGTGGAGGAGGAGGTGGCTTCGCTTTAGATGATCCCGGGGGAGGTGGCGGAGGCGATATATGTGAAATGCCTGGTGGAGGTGGAGGTGGTGGTTGTGACCCGACACCAGAAGGTGGGGGTGGCATATGATTCGACATTCTTGGTATTGGAGGAGCACTTGACCCAGCTTGCTGAGCATGCGCAGGAGGAAACGATGAAGATGAGTGAGAAAGTGGTGGCGATCCGTGATTCTGCGTTGCTGCTTGCCATGGTGGTAATTGCGGTTCCGTTCTTGGCTTTTTCCACGCCGGATTGCTACCTTCTTGCGATACTGGTGCGTGTGTGCCTCTTGGAGCATATGAATCTACTTGAGGCCTTGTATCTCTTCGTCCATAATTATTGGTATTAAGTTTACAATCCCGGGCGAAATGTCCAATATTTCCACATACACGACAAACAATCTGGGAAATATCCATTGCTTGCCTCTGTCTTCTTTGGTATGCCTCAGGATCAAATGGTTTTGTTTCTCTCAAAGTACCATTCAAAACTGCAAGCTCCTTTAATTGCTCTCTTTTAAGTTCATTCTGTCCTTCTGGGGAGAATATTAACTTTTCAATAACCTCATTAGCCAACTTGACAGCTTTTGCTATTTTCTGCTGGGAATCTGAAGTGATCAAAACATGTAGATCGTCCTCGGTAGTATCAGCAGAATGTGAATTTTTGTCTTCAATCGCCAAGGTCGATTTCCCTTCCTTTACTGACCCTTTCCCACGAATTTGCAATCTTGCACCACTTTCATCTTGTAATCGTTTTAACGTCCTTCCTCTTGGACCAATTAAGAACCCAACGAAATTGATCTCAGGATAATCTTTAACGGGAATATACAATTTTTCAAATGTTTTTGTTGGTTTTCGATATTCTGGAGGTGGCATATAATTTTTGATACTACTGGCTGCGAGTTCAACCAATGAGTGTCTTTCCTTTTCAAGTTGGTCCTTGATTCGTTGGTCTCTGGTGTTGGTTCTATTACCAGCGCTGTCATACTTTGGTGGTGGTGATGGATCTCTTCTATACTTCACACTTGAGTCCAACTTGTAGGACGGGAGAAATTCAGTAATCGGTCTATGTTGTTCATGAGACAGACGTAAGAAATCTGATATTTCTTCAATACGAAAGTATCGTTGGTAGGCGTCAAGTTGCTCTTGAGTCAAATGACCAGTAATAATTGTATCAAGTTTGTGACCACCAATCTGTTTATATCTAGTTGCTTCCCCTGACCATCGAGTGCCTGCAGTTGTTGTAGCTGATGATGAATTGTCTATATGTTTATCCAAGTCAACAGGTATCATTGTTTAGATTTATTGTTTAGAGTTAATGGATGGCCAGTGCTGGAGTTGAAATTTTAAGTGATGGTATTTTTATTTTTTTTGTTAGTGACAAATGTATTTGATGATGATGATGATAATCTCCATCAACCACATCTCATCAGTAAAGTTTATATATACATACATATATATACACTACAACCCAAATTGATGTCTATTAACTATTCTTCATAAACCGTAAGATACTCAACACTTCCCAACCAGCTTTTCTAGTAATGACTACATCTACTATCCATCCTCTTGATCTCATTATGTCTGCGACTTCATCGGGTTTATTCCTTGCACAAAACAAGATATAGGCAACACCATGAGGACGGGAAAGGATACCTTCCAACTCATCCAACACTCTCCAGGTAGTAACCATACCATCTTCACCACCTAATAATGCCAAGTCAAGCCAAGTAGGATCGTCATCGTTCTTGGGTATATCTGGCAATTCCGAAGCTGGAACATATGGGGGATTAAATATGAGTAAATCTATCTCCTGTGATCGTATACCAGTGGTTAAATCCATCTGGGTGGAATCAACCATATTTCTGTTGGTTACGTTTGCTTTAACTGTTTGTAAAACAGTTTCGCAAGCATGTGGGTTCACATCAGTAGTTAAGAATATGGCATCAGGAAGTACATTCTTCATGACAAACGTAGTCACTATTCCTGAACCGGAACCAATTTCAGTTACCAATGGTATTATGCCATTGAAGCGATGTTGAATAAATGACAATTCTTGTTCAAAGCAATCAAGAAGTAAGAATGAATCTTCTGAGGGTTCATACACTTTGTCATAGTCTATATCATTTGTTATTGGTGTTGGTAACATAGCTTACTGGTCATTTACACTCCTACACATACAACATCATCATCATAGACCAAATGCTTGCCAAAGTGAATTTTTTTTTCTGCTCTCTCACTGTGAATCAATCAATCAAATAAATTTCATCACAACTAACCCCATCCTATAACTCACACAACGTCATTGTACATTCAATCCAGATTAACATCACAACGCCAAATGCAAGTTAAAGTAAAGACATTGACAGGTAGAGATATCTTAGTTGACATTGAACCAACCGACAAAATCATTCGTATTAAAGAAATGATGGAAGAAAAAGAAGGAATATCACCAGCACAACAACGATTGATTTTTAATGGATCACAATTGGATGATGATAAGACTGTTCAAGACTCAGGGATCCTGGCTGGTGCGTCTTTGCATTTGGTTTTGACATTAAGAGGCGGGTATTAGATTGGAAAGTGGTGTTTTATTTGAATATTGGTAGGTGTCCCATTCCCACTCCGCAGTTACAATGATCAGGATCATGTTAATATGTATTAGTGTTTACTTACCAATTGCAATTTGCTTTTTATTCCCAAATTAAATATACGCTATTAGAAAGAAAGATAGTATTAATACAAAAATATGGGTTTATCCTTGAGACTTGGCCCATTTTCTAGCATTATCCAAAAACTTGCTGAATGCAGGTGGCGCGTTTTTAACCTCATCCTCGGGGAATACATAATCAATGTATTCTTCTTCAACCCCATCAACATTTCGTCTCTTTTTAACCACCGTGGGGAGTCTCTTTATTATCTTATCGATAGATTCTTGCGTTCCGTGTATTTCTTCATATTCTTTCCAAGCTTCAAGAATAGCCAAACGGTCCTCCTTCTGATCTCTCTTTCTGAAATATTCTTGTGCTTCTTCAAACAAAAGTCTGGTATTTTCAATTTGTTCTTGTTCAATCGTGAGTTCGAAATCTTCATTAGATTCATTCTCCAAAAATCTCTGAAGTTGGGTTTGAGAAGGAATTGTCGATTCGAATAATGCAAATGATATCCAATTTGATGCCGTTGGCGATTGGTCTAATAAATCTCGATACATATCTCGAATACGATCATACTTCATCTCATCCCTAAAGAATTCCACCCCCATTTCGAAAAGTTCTTCAACTGGTTCAAACGAAGTTATCATATCTTCATTCTTTGATAATCTTAATGCCAAATCCAAAATTGCTTCACATCGGTCATATTCTTCCAACGACAGTTCGAATTCAATATACCGCGAAAGTATTGGCAACACCTTTTTACCAGTAACCAATGCAATTTCGAGCCACTTTTCAAACAATTGCCTTACCCTATCCCACTCGCCTAATCTTTTCTCAAACTCAATATAATACTTGAATATACTTTCTTTGGGGCCCTTACCACCAGTCTGACCAATTGCTCGTCCAAGAACTTTACGCGCCTTAGCTAGCCCAACCTCATTTTGGTTGTTTCGTAGTTCAAACTCAGCATATCCCTTCCAGATTTTTCCAAAACTGAATAGTTTATGCGGGATCCTCTTGAGACAATCATTCCATATTGCCCTTGCTTGGTCGATATTGTTATTTTCTATTTCTTCCCATAATGCATATCGGATCCAAATCATGATATATCTTCTCCATTTTATCGATTTGGTCGTTTCATGTGGAGGATGAGAAATTGCATCTTTGAATGCTTGTTGAACATGTTCTATATTTGCATGATTTTGGAGAATGGTGATATAAGACCACCATGTATCATAATCCTCAGGATCCGTCCTTAATTCGGCTTCATATTTTGCTCTTCTCTTTGCTGATACACTTGATTGAATAGAACCTTTGTTACCAAAATTCTTTTCAAATTCACTGAAATGCTTATATACCGCATCACGGAAACTTGAGGGTATAGAGACCTTTGAATCCTTTCCCTTAAGTAAGATATCATATATTTCTCGTGCCCGGTCAATTTCTCCACATGAAACTTCCCATTCGGCCCATTGTGCCACAATCCCATCCAAGCCAAGATGATCCTCTTTGGTAATCTTTAATATCAAATTATCAACTGCCGCTTCAAATATCGCTCGAATGGTTTTAGTTTCCTTTGGATTATTTTCCACTTCATATTCAATCCATTTCTTCCATGTCTGTCCATTAGGGAATTCTTTCACATATCTAACAAAAATATCAACCACATTCTTATCCTCCTCATATCTAGTTTCAAATCCAATATATGCATCCCAAGCACTGGTGTCAGGATGCCAACTCAACCATCGTTCAAATATATTTCTTACCATTTGATAATTCTTCAACGTTTCTTCAGTTTGAACATACAAGAACCACAATTTATTAACCCGAGGAAGAATTGCTACTGCTCTTTCCAATAGATTTCTAGCATGGTTTATATTCTTACCTGATAATTCCATTTGGACGTATTGGATCCAAAATGGTACATGTTGGACATTTACATCTAATGCCCGTTCCATTATCGATCGTGCCCGGGGGTAATCATGATTATGTTCAATTTCCCAACGGGCATAACGTAGCCATTGACCATAGTTTAATCTGTTTTTGTTTAGTTGTTGTTCGTATTCTTTACGTTTGGTTTGTTGGTAAGATCGTAATTCTTCGAGATCTTGGATTGTTTGCTGTGGTCGTTTACTGCGAGTGTCCTTTGAAATGTATGCTTCTTCAAGGATCTGCTTGCTTGTGACCTGAGCTGGGATGTCTGGATCTGGTTGTATGTTCATTGGTTGTAGTATTCATCATATGAAGAGTTTGGTGGGTGTGGTTGATGAGAGTACTATTTTTCGCACCATAAAATACGATGAGTTCGAAGAGTCGGGACTCATCAACATTAGCAAACATAATTAGAGAGAGAAAGACTTTGAATTTGCAAAAGACACTGGTAAAGTGAACCAAACGAGCAACAATGGACAGGGTTGGATAGCCGCACTATAGTATCAATACTTCAATTAACTCCACTACATCATTGGCTTACGCTCTCAATAAAGAAAACCCTCACTACATCTGGCACATCCTTCACAATCGTAACAATAATAAATGTGTATATTCGTTAAAACTCGAGTCAATAAGAAATCGATATAGTTTACATGAGTGTCTCCCTTGATCAAATAATCATCAAGGTGACAAAATGAAAGTATCATTGAAATGAAAGATAAAATGGCACTAAATAAATATGGAACAGATGCCCCTCCAACCAAGCTTTCAAATAACATCAACTGTGGGATTCACACGCAGGTTGGAAGGACCGGAGTAAATTCTCAAACCTAAAAGATTGCAACCTCTTGTGATGGTGTTTAATCCTTGGAAATCAAATCTAAACTTTGATAAACACGACCAGAGTTTTTATACAAGTCAGCAGCAGTAACACCACTCTTTGTTTGTTCATTTTCTTTCAATTGTTGCATCATCAATCTAGCTCTTTCTCTTTCCTTGGTACCATGTAGACATTCCATGTAATCTTCGTATTGAGGTGTACATTCCTTTCTATTGGTGGTATCAGCTGCAGTGTAACAAGCAACAAAGGTTTGGAATTCATAGAAACACTTTCTAGTGCCTCCTGATCTGGCGTGTGGATGCATGTTGTCTTGTTATATCTGTCTATTTGGGTGGGTGGTGCGTTGAATGGCCCTGTATAGTTGGTAGACTGGTTGGGTGTGTGTGAGAGTGATAAATGGTTTTTCCCAAAGTTAACTGCTTAGTTTTTCATTATCCTAATTGGTTCATCAATTAAAGAAGCAAAAGAAAAAAAAAAAATTAAACAACAGAAAAATTGTCAATTAATACACGACCCAATTCAACTTACACTATTAACATTTTTCGCAGTAATTGATTAACTATACTACACACAATATTTACTTAAGCACATAGTATCACACTAACACTATTTATACATTAACCACAATACAAGAGTCATTTTATACATAAGCTAACATTTCTCTAATACAAGACTTTACTTCATAATACAATGGACCAACATTACCATCAATAATAATATCCCCAGAATCATCATTCTCTACTGTACCCCCATAACCAACTTTCCGTATTGCCAATTGATCATTAACTACTAAAGTACCTTCACTCTTGAATTCTGCTTGAAGATTTTTACTCTGGAGTTTCTTCTTCAAATCAGGCAATCGAATATTACCAATTGCCAATTTTGGTGCATTGGAAAGAAGGGCCTTTAGTTTTGGATCTTGCAACTGTTGATTGATGAAATGTCTTCTCTTTGCAATATTGGTTTTATCAACCTTCTTTAATCGGAAAAGAGTCTGAGGGTTAACGTAATCATTTACAGTTTTGGGTTTCTTCGATACTGGAAGTTGATTTTGAAGCTCCAACTCTCCATATAATTTAGCAACTCGATAACTGCCACTAATTGTCTGCCATTCCAAATCTTTAAGAATTGAATCATCCAAATTGATTTCAAAATTATTTAAGCCAATACCACCAGACTCAGTCTCAGTTCCAATTCGAATTGGTTCATTAGCAGAAATATCCAAAATATTCATCTTGGAATTACTATATGACGACAACGACCCTGAAAGACCACTTCTGATTGATGAGATTGATAAATATCTCGATGATTGGAATAAGTTCTTCTTGGTTTGTTCTTGAGCTTGTTCAGATTGTTGTTGAGCGAAATACTCTTGTACTTCAACCAATCCATTCATTTCAGAATTGTCACTCACTGAAAAGTCTGGAAGTAATAATAAATTATATGGCTTGAGTGATTGAACAATGATTCCCAACGATCTTAAATCTACCAACCCAGAAAGATCAACAAATGATAATCCACATCTAACTTGAATCTTCTCACCTTGAGATGCATACGCGGATGCTGCTGCTAATGGAACCCGTTTCCTTGGTTTATAGAGAGTATCTAAATTCTTTTGAAGTAATTGTTGATTCAATTGTTCTTGAGGTGTCAACTTATTCTGTTGTTTCTTTTGAGCCCTTTTAGGTTGGTTCTTACCCTTTGCATTTTCTTCATTCCATTTCCGTTTTTCATCAAATTTCTTCTTTCCTTCCATGATAATCTTTGCATTTGAAGCTTCGTCGGACTTTTGGAAATCTTTAATATCAATAATTTGACCATAATCATCGAATTTCTCTCTATGTGCAGTTATGAAATAGGGGAACATTGCATGTCTAGGTCTTAATTTATGGGTAATCCTGAGATCAATTGGTAAATTGTTTTCTATACTTTGCTTTACATGGTCCATCACAAATGCTTCATGAGCAGCAAGTTCATCAACAACATTGGTGGCATTCGTCGTCATTATAGTCGATGATTGAAGCATGGCATCCACGGCAGCCTTCGTTTCATTTTCTTCTTCATCCGAAGACGCTCCTTCTTCATCTTCCGAAGAATCTTCAGCATCAATGGTATCAGCATTTAAAAGATTTTGATTCTTCTTATCCCTAACCTTTGCAAGCAATTTATCCTTTCTACGTTTGGTTATCTTTTCTTGGAAATCAATCAATTCAGACCCTTGTAAATCCTCCTCTCGTTTCCAATTCTCTACGGAAACAATCTTTTCTAATGGAACAGCTACACCATCTTCAACTTTCCCCTCCAATTTTTTCTTTGCTGATTTATACCATTCATTATAAAGCATCGCATTTAAACTAGTTTCATTATCACCAAATGTCGATTTTTCAGTTAAAATGATTGTCGTATTTTCATTATTACACAAGTATTGAAATGCATCAGCCGACATATCTCCATTTCTTATATCTAACCCACTACAGAAAACAATCTTAGGACCACTCAATTGAAGCAACTCACTTGGATCTAACAAAAGATCAACCTTGGATGGGTTAAATGGTATATTTTGTGATTTGGAATTATCACCCGAAGATTCTTCCCATGTCTTTATAAAACTACTGCTCATCCAATCAAGCAAATTAGAAGCATAACTCAATACTTTCGTACCAGAGTAAGAAAGGAAGTATACAGGTATAGGTGCTCCTTGTAAATGTTCGTCAATTAAATGAAACAATTCTAAAAACCTACCCGAGAGAGACGTGGGCATCAACACCGCTCCTCCATTGGCTAATGTAGCATCGACTAGTTGCAAAAATTTCTCGGTTCTCTTTTTATGGGACATAGTTGATCCTATATCAGTGGCAGTTATGAATGCAGTTGGACGTAACAACAGAATATTGGGATTCCCCGTGGATGATGACATGAATGATGCACTATTCAAAAATGAATCCTTGGAATGATTCCACGCAGGTGCATATATCACTTTATCTATTCTCTTTGTAATCAACCAGAACGCACCACCCAATGAATGTCCGGCGTTATAGGGGGTGATTGTCACTTTATTATCCATCAAATTGGTCGATTGTTGATATTTCAACAATGTCACTCTATCAAACCAACTGTCTACTTCATCGATTTCAAGAATAGACAGTGCTAAAGGACCTAGTATCCCATTAGCACGATAGTACTCCACCGTAGAAATTCTCCCTAATTGATTCACTGGCATCGTACAATAAACTGGAATGGTCGACATCAAATTGGGAAACTTTATACATAATAACACATATCCACTAATGAAATCAGGAGTCGAATGGGAAAGTAACATGGCATTTATTTCCATAAGGTGCTTTTCCATGAATAGTGCACTATTTGGGTCCTTCCCGTCCCACGATGGGTCGGCCAATATCTTAAACTCATTATCGAAGGACAACAATCCGGCCTTGAATGACAAGTCATCTTTCGATGGAGTAAGTAATGAAAAAGAAAACATTGATTCCTCTTAATGCTTCACTCGAATACGCTTTGGGATTGTTTATGGTCGTTTCGTATGATGGGTTCTAAGATGTAACTATCGACAAGAACTGAGTGCATGAACTCCATCAGAAAGCATCACCAAACAAAATGAGACATTTTTGGAAACGACATTATTACCCGACATTGAGCTCTGGATTACACTTGGAAGCACAAGAGAGTTGACATCAGAGTTACTTACTATCCTACATCAATAACTCGATTCACCTACAGGAAAGCTGGGTAATAAAAATATGTGCAAATTTCTAAAATATAAACTTATATGATTACAACGTGGGAACTATAAATAACAAACTAACGATTCAAATTGATACTATTCCTAGTATGATAGGACATCAAGGTTTCCGCCTGGGTTAAGCCTGGTAATTCATGAGTAGTATTGATTCTTTCCAATGATGTTCTTGCTGTCTTGTATTCACCACTCATTATCATCTGTTGTCTCAAAGCTTCGATATCGATAGGTTTATGGAATTGATCATTAATAGTATTCTTTCTTGATCTTCTGATGGTATTCTTTCTCGATCTTGGGATTTGGGTATGTCTTCTAATCGTATTGAATGTTTTTGTCAAGGCATTTGGATGCTCATCATGAATTTTCAAATCTTGATCAGAGCCAGATCCGTCTTGGTCTAAATGAGAGAGTAAAGCCGGATCTTTTTCCAAAATTTCAGTTAACAATCTATGTCTTTCAACATCTTCCGCATCGGTTGGGTCAAAACCTTCAGGATAATCATCATATTCGCCCATCCGTGCTCTTTCTCTAATGATATCAACATCTCTAGGTCTGAAATTGGACATCAAGAAATCATAGGTAAATCTGGGTAATAAGCACGCAACGACACCAACGAAAATACAACACCAAACCGCCAATGTACCCAAAGTTTGAGCACCAGCTCTATAAAATTCAAGAGCTGATGATGCATTAACACTCCAGACTCCAGTCCAAAAGTAGACAATCAAAATGGAGATCCCATCAATTAATAACGTCAACCAATCCCATCTCTTTTGTTGTAACAACACATAAAAGTTACAGGCAGTGACAGAAATACAAGCAACGACAACACCGACCCAGAATCTATGGTCAATAGTCATACCTTGTGGATTTTGAAATGAAATATAAAATAGCAAATATGGGAAGAAAAATGCAATAACTGATTGATAAAGCCCATCAAACATATACCATCCAAATTTATATTGAGACCATTCTTGACTGAGAATACCAGCACGATATAATTGTGGAACCAATAACGAGACAGTATCAGATACATCCTGATCCAAAACAGCCAAGACAATAACGGGTAAGGAAGTAAAGGCCAAATTGTAAAACATAAGGAAGGTATATTCGTAAAGATACGAACCATCAAAATTATTATAGATACCATACCAGAAACAAGTCAAAGTGAATACCACATTCTTATAGAAAAAGCATGGCACCATTTCCGCTAATCTTTTGTATGACCATCGTCCATGCACCAACAACAACCTAGTTAAAAATCTAAATTGTCCAAGAGCATAGTCGGATGACATTACCGCCTGTCTACCTTCTTCACCAGCAATACCAACACCAACGTTGGCAGCTTGAATCATAGCAACATCATTGGCACCATCACCAATTGCCAACGTCATCACACCTAGGGAATCTTTGACCATCTTGACAACTTCTGCCTTTTGAGAAGGGGAAACTCGACAGCAAAGGACTGATTTACATTGTTTACCCAATAATAAAAATTTCTTCTTAAGTGACTGAACCTGTGGGTTTGGATGATCAGATAAATCATCAAAGATTAAATGCAAAGCAGCACCATCAATAACAACAGCGTAATTTGGATTTGGAGTGGAATGATCATTCTTTGCATCTTCCAACAATTTATCAACGGATTCAGTATTGCTAACATCCATTTTGAACTCTTCTTGCAAATACTTCGAAACCAAGGAATCAACATATTCAACATTGTGAAGGTCATTCTCTTCAGGTCTAACCACCAATAATTTCATCTCATTTTCCAATAAATTACATGAAAACCCAATATTAATAGCAGTTTCGATTCTGTCACCCGTCAAGACCCATAATTTGATACCGGCCTGACCTAAAATTGCAATTGATTGTGGAACCCCTGCTTGCAATCTATCTTCAATAGCAGTACCTCCCAATAAGATCAAATCCTTTTCGAGTTCATCATTCAATCTAGCAATGTATTCTTCACGGTCATCATCTATCGATGCATTGGCCTCGCGATAACGAGCACTCCAATTGTTATAAACATCACGATCTAATTCCCTTTCAGCAATACATAAAGTACGTAAACCTTCATTAGCATAATCTTCTAAATGAAGAGCAGTCTTGGAAATAACATCAGGCGAATTATGGATTGGATCCAATCTTTGAAAAATGACATTATCAGCACCTTTGGTATACAAAATGATCCTTCCATCTGGTCTTTGAATAATACAAGACATCCTTTTTCTTGCAGATGTGAATGGAATTAAATCAAGTAATTCATATGTTTCATCCATCCCGTACTTTTCCACAATTAATGATTTTCTCAATCTTTCTTTGAAGACAATACCCAAATCTCGGGCAACTGATACAAGTGCTGCTTCATCAGGAGATTCAGCTTTGAAATCACGATATCCTGGCTCCTCTTCATTCTGTTCAGTAACGACCGTATGACATAATGCTAAAGCGTGCATAAATCTTTCATTGGCAATCTTCTGAGGATCAAACTCATCATGGGGAAACAACGTATCATTGACATATGCACTGGAGACAAAAGTTACATTCTCTTCGTGCAATTGATCATTCACGAAATATTTCGAAAGGGTATCAAGCATAACTTCCTTATCCTTTGCAATCTTCCTCTTCCAAAGATTAGCTTCTTCTATGATGTCTAATCCTGCACGTTTATCTAAACCTTGTTTTGCTTCTGTGTATGCCAATCCGTACGATTTCCCATTAATCGTACACTTTTTGAATTCCATTACATTCTGAGTTAAAGTTCCCGTCTTATCACTGAAAATATACTCAATTTGACCTAAATCATCAGAAATATTCCAAGCCTTCGGTATACATGGAAAATCCAATTTTGCATAATACATCTTCAAATCTGAATATATAAAGAATGCTTGGATAGTTTTGATAATTTCCACCGAAATATATAACGAGATTGGAACTAATGACTGATAAATAATCAACGCAACCCAAAATGCTAATATCCCATTAATGGCAGGAGTTGCTCCATATGCACCAAATTCAAAAAATATCCTTGAATTCATATCTGATCTATAGTAAAGACCATTGACCAAACCCGAGACAAAACACAAGACGAATAACAATAAGAAATTGATAATAACAGACAAATTCAATTCGCGAGAGATACGTGACTTCTTCGTTGGAGTAATACCAGCATTAAGCATAATTTTTGATTCTGCACCAGTGTATACTACTAAACCAATTACCCATTTTGTATTTCTCAATGTACAGCCTCTTAACAAGATATTGTCCGCTGTGATTGCTTCCTTCTCGTCTTCATTTACTAACTCCCCCTTGCTATCGTAATTTTCATAATGAATTGTTCCTTTAAACGCATATAGGTTAGGATTAGGGGCATCGCATTCAACCCAAAATTTAACATCTCCCAAATCATCTGAATGTTTCAAATTATCAGTACCTCCACATTTCAAAGCGCTTCTCATCTTTAAGTTTGTTTCACCATCCAAATTCTTGGTTTCTATATAACAATTTCCTTCATGGTCTGAATTGGAAATGATAATCACATCAGCCGGAATCTCTTCATTGGCTCTAATTCTGATAATATCACCTACATTGACATCTTTCCAACTTCTATTCTTAAAAACTGTTCTCTTTGAATCATCCAAGTTTTCATTTTCTTTCTTCAACCTCGGATTCAACAAAGAGTTCGGCAATGCAACAGTTGGGCGATGGCGACTCTTTCTTGATTGCATCGAATTTCTAAAGCCCCCACCTATTCTATCTGAGCCAAAGCTATATCGAGGCTCAGGCTGTGAAACATAGGAATAATCTGATATCACAGTGGAAACTCTTCTCAACGCATTTTCATCTTCGGCTACTTGTTGGCGTATAAACTCTTGCTTTTTCCTCTTACTACCACATGTATGAACGACGCATTTCCTGAGAACCTTGTAGGTGACTACAATTCCCCTGGTACATGCCTTTTTGAATCTTCTCCAAGATCCAACGTCATCAACTTCAACATTCGGATTATGAACTCCCGATAATAAATGAATTGGAGAATTGTTTAATTCCGAGTCACTTATGACTCTTCTATAATCTTCCAATGCATCCTTTACAGCAGTAATTGTTACAATGACAATAAGAGGGACCGCAGCCAAACCTGGCGAGGCAACACCAAATATTTGAAATGCACCTAAAATGACTAGAACGAGGAAATAAAAGTTGGCAACATTTGTAAATTGAAATACCAAATTCTTGGGTATAAATGATAATGGTGTATACTTTGTTGTCCTGATTTTATTACGAGGATAGTCGACAATTGGATGCCCCAGAGGTTTCTTCATATCATCAGGCAAGTTATAATTGAAATAAATCTTTCTTGGCATGTTATTATAAATCTCTTGTAGATAGTCAGGACGGTTAGCAAGACCTTTGTTGAAGAAATATCGTTGTATCCTTGCTCGTAGTGTTGGGGGCGGTGTATGTAGTAAATCCTGTGCCGTTTTCCGAGGTGTGGAACCTGCCCGGGTGGCATTGGATGTGTTCTTTGTTTCTGAAGACGAGGGTGCTGTAGTTTCAGTAGACTCCTCTCCCGTGTGTACAAAAGGTTCTGATAGTTTACGTTTGATTTCGGACATGATGTGCAATTGATGTTAGGTTGTAGTGTTTAGATGATGTAAAGGGGGGGGGAGTGTTGTAAAAAATGTTGAATGAAACTATTCGTAAATTCCAAACAATTTGTGAATATAATATTTACAAATAAATGAGATAGTATATCAGTCTATCACTCACTCTCTTTGACTCTGTATTGTTTTAAGTATAAACGTCTTCTCTAGTTAACTTCAATATAGAAAAATCTGAATCGTTAAATTTAGATAAAATGGGCAGAGATCGGATGTTTATAAAGGGAAGACAGTGAGAGAAAAAAAAAACAACAAAACAAAGAAGGCGGAACTAAAGGCACCAGTTCTGTTCCACTTCCACTGGCAATTTTTACTAACAAGAAACAAATTAAACAAAATACACTGGCGGGGGGAAATGAATGCTGACAAAAAAAGTAACTCCATTATTAATAACAAATACCGATGGGGATAGACTTCCCTATCCATTCTCTGTTCTATTATTAATAATACTACACATTCACCACATAGACCCCTAGAAAACAATTATCATCTAGAGAATGTTTGTTTTTATTATACTTGCAGTTTTTACTTTTATGTCCAGGGCAACATCTAGGGGCCGATCTCCTTGACACACAATCTTACATTCATCTATTAAGAAAGTTCACCGTATATAACATATGAAGACCGTGGTGCTAATTAATTTCAATGACTAAGCCTCAAAATCTCACTCGATGCACATCCGAGTGCGTCATGCTTTGATTTCTTCTTCTGTTTAATTATCGATTCCTCCCACTCTCCATCAATTGAATGTGGTTAGAGGATATCAACAAAGTGTGTAAACGGCTAATGTTTTGTACGACAAACTAGTCTCTACTCAGTAACTGGGTTGCCTGTATTTCTGGGTTTGAGTCAAGACAAAGATCCCATCTCATCCGATTATTTTTCGCCCGCCAAGGCCAGCCACTTCCCCAAGCAACATATCTCTTAATATCGTTATTCATATCACCAATTTCTCGTTTATCGTAGAACAGGTATGATAGGCATAATAGGCATCATGCATCCCACATGCGTAACCTTTCGTTCATATGTTCATTGTCAATAAAATGTAAACATGCAGAGCCAATGACTGCCAAGACTAAGCCGTACAACAAAAGTCGGTTCAATCGGCAGAAGCACCGGAAAAATATTCGGCCGACGCATTTTAGATTTTTTTGTGCTTTTCCCGTTTGTTCGTTTATTTATACCCGAAATTACAGTGTCATTACAACGTCTAGGCGAAGCAAAACATCGGGTTATCCCATCTCCCTCGGTTGACTAACCTACAATAGGTGTGTGTAGAATAACAATGAGTCAAGTGTATATGGGTTTGTAAATAAGAGATCTGATATTTCTAAAATTTGCATGTTTGATGCACAGTTAGCCGTCGTGCTTGTTACTAATGTTTGACAGATAATGCCAGTTAAATAAATACTCTAGATTTCGTTGTTCCTCAGTAAGAAAGCTTCATCTCTAGAAAGCAGCTCCCCAGGTCAATCTTGATTCACATCAATTGACTGACTCTAAACCAAGCAAGAACATCAACCATAGAAGTGAGCTATTAGTTTAAATACGAACTACCAGGATAGAGTTACTGATACCTTTAGCTTACCCTCGTTAAGATCGTACACTGAACGTATCTCTCCTCCATGTTTTATAGCTTGCACCCATCTTGGAGACCACATTTCATACTTTGGTGTGTACCATAATTCAGTGAGTTGCTCGAGTGACTCTATCAACGAACTTACTGGAAATTTTCTTGACTCATACCATACAATGTATGCTAATCTTCATGAAATCTATTCAAGGATCTCGAATCTTCAACGTTTGAATGATTCATTTACAGATGCCACCACATTTGTTTGTACTTTGACCAATGAGGCATCACTGTTTGAAGGTTTCCTCAGTTCGAAGGCCTCTCATAGAAAACTTGGATGCGGTGTAGTGGTGGTGTTTGCATCGTCGTCTGACCAATATGCCAATTCATGCTGGAATTCGGTTTCGCTATCTGACATTTTTTTGGATAGCGTGGAACCGAAAGTTTGAAGTTGTCATAACTTTCAACTTGACATCAGAGGCGTAGACCAAACACTAAAGTAGGGACAAACACAAGCAAGCAATAACGCGAACTTCTCTTTAGTATGATTATACTAACTGTTTATAGTGGAGAATAGCAATAGAAAGAGTAGAAAGAATAAAAGCGAATTTATTAGAAAAACTTGCAAAATGTATAATTATGAAAGAAGCTGACAGATGCATAACATGACTGAAGCGGACATATGAATACTCATAAATGAAGCTGACATGTAAAACACATATGGCAATAAACACGCGTTTCTTGAGTTTAACTTAATACTGCAAACGAAAGAACAATGAGACTAATTAACCAGTACTATGACAACAATTAAATCCAAAACAATAAGAATATGAACCATCAAAGCAAGTTGATCACATAACCAACTAGCCCTGATAGCTAATAATCTTAAAATGAGATTATACCTAGCAATATTCATCCATTTGGAATTGGCCGACCCACAACATAAGATTGACTATAGTCACAAACAAAAACTCCACCACTAAAGGGGTATATTGTTGTAACTTGTCAGACAGCCACTTATACCCACCCAAGACAAAGTCTTCCGAAGAAGCATAATGTAAAGGGTAAAGATCATCGCTCCTTTCCAGTGATGATAACGTCAAAAACCACGAAGGCAATCAACAAATCAATCAAAAAAGGCAAAATATAAATAGATGACCAGATTGCAAAGAATCACAGTCAAGCTAAATTGTATTCTCACTTTGAGGGTATAAGGGTAATCTCACTCATCAACCAAGTTGGATTCAGTGGCTCTTTTGAAGAGTCAAAGAGGGACGTGACCTATAGAAATGATCCTATGAAGTACGTCGACAGAGAAAAGAAAAAGAAAGGGGAAGAAAATATGAAAAGAAAAACTTTGATCTCGAGGAATATTTATAGTAAACATAAATCAAATCACAATTTGAGAGATGCGATTGAATCCGGGTAATCCAAAATTTCAATGGCAATCAACTTTCAAACCTAATCACATGACATAAACAATATGCAGGAGTCAATTTTAAGGAAAATTTTTTGTTGAACGTCCACTTTTCGAGGGGGTGGAATTTTTCACCAATTTGAACTCCCCTAATATAGTTATCATTCAGGTTTATACAACTGTATTAAATCATACAATTAAATCAACAATGTCTATCGAAGAAATCCCACAAGGTGCTGACATCAACGTTATCCCAAAGAACGAAAAGAAGGCCAGAGAATTAATCAAGAAATTGAACTTGAAGCAAATCAAGGGTATTTCTCGTGTTACTTTCAAGCAAAGAGGTAACTTAATCTACGCCATTGATGCTCCAGATGTGTACAGATCCGCTGCTGGTACCTATGTTGTCTTTGGTGAAGCCAAGGTCGATGACATGAACCAAAGAATTGCTGAAGCTCAAGCCCAAGCTGCTCAACAAGAAGCTTTACAAAAGGCTGCTGCTGATGCTTCTGCTGACAAATCTCCAGAATCAATTACTGCTGATTTGGAAAAGGCTGCTTTAGACAATGCCAACAAGGCTGAAGAACCAGAAGAAGATGAAGGTGAAGTTGATGAAACTGGTTTGGATCCAAAGGATATTGAAATTGTTGTTGAACAAACTCAAGTCTCCAGAGCTAAGGCTGTTAAGGCTTTAAGAAAGCACGATGGTGACATGGTCAATGCTATTATGGAATTATCTTAGACAATTAACTAAGTCGTTTATTTCTTTTAAAAATTTACCTAGTACAAATAAACAAGTAACTATTCCGATATCTATACCCATTTTCATATATATCTATATATAAAACACCTGTAATCCTCTTTATAAACCTAATCGCTCTTGCGAAGGCGTGTGTGATGGGTCAACATGTGCGTTCACAAACTCCTTGCTTTCTTCATTTGGAGTTACCGACTTCAGAGTCAGATGTACAGGATCAGCAATAAGACTCTGTCTATTGGATTCCTGCATATCAGAGTTACTACCACTCAATGCACCAACAGCAGGAGCATCACCTCCTTTCTCATCCCTACTGGAGTTAAACAACATTCCCCTTCCATTCATTTTCCCACATTTCCAGCATTGATATTTAACATCTGCGGGATCTTCCGTATGTGGTGGTGCTAATCCATTATGAGCGAAACAATTATAACAAATCAAGGCATAGCGTTGTTCAACCGACTCGCTATTATCCGATCCAATCAAGATATCTAGTAGTCTATCTTGAAATGTTCTATCAACCAGAGTTGATTCTTGGGGAACGATTGCTTTTTTTGATTGTGGCAATGGTTGTAATGACACCCCACCTGGACTACCAAGGGGTTCCTTTAATGATTTGGGAAGATTTAATTCTTTCAATGCTTGTTGTTTAAGGGCGTCTTGGCGCGTCGATGCCTGCATAGGATGTATTGATTGCTGTGGTTGTTGTATTTGGTTTGGTTGAAACTGTGGCTGTTGGGTCATGGGAGGCTGTGATATGCGAACAGATTTGTCATACTTGTTGATCAATTCATTTGTTTTATTGAAGTTGGTTATCTCTTTCAATTCTTCTATCTTCTTCTTATGCTTGGTTTCCAATGCTTGCAAGTTTTTGACTCTACTACTAATCAACAATTGGAACAATCCGTGAATCAATTTGATCAAAGCAATCATCGCCACTGGGAAGAATATAAGGATCAAATAATGCCTTCTTGTCTGCCCCTGAAAGAAGCGCATTATCCTGCCGGTAGCGGGAGTGTCCCTTGGGACAGTAGTGTAGCAATATGCCACAATCAAAATGTATATTGATATCAGATATTGGATTAGAATTCGTTGTACATATTTTTGCTTTGCTCGAAGTTTGACTATTTGTTGCTTTGTACTGGTGATGTTTTCAGTCAATGAAGTTAATTCCTTTTCAAAGACCTTTGGATCGAAGGATCCCTTTCCAAATAGACCAAATACCATAATCTATAATCTATGGGGTATATATAATCGAACGATGGCAATGGGAACAGGGATGAAGTTGTACTGTGTTTAAAAAATGCCACACTGATCCTTCATAAATATTCCTTGTTAGTCTGTGATTTGTTTTTTTTTTCTGGTGGTGGTGCTGCTACTGTTGTTGTTGCTATTACTGCTATTGTATTTTTGTCACTGGTGTTGTTGTTACTACTGTTTGTTGTTACTGCCTGTTGTTGTTCGTTAAGAATCAAAATGAAAATGTGTTCATCATCTCAACAAACGCAACACAAAATACAAACACAAGACAAACACAAGACAATAAACAATACAGCTACAAGTACAATACAAACAACGAAGCTAAAGCATAAAAGTTAGTACCATAGGGAAAAAAAAAGAAAGCGATAGACCTTTCTTTTTCGTGAAGTGAGCAAACTGAACTTTAATTAAACACCATCAACTGTTGATGCCACCCTGAAGTTGTATTTGTTTGCTTACTAAATTTTTACTACAACGGGAAGTGCATACACCAAACATAAACGCACACACACATAATATAATATAATATAACATATTATATATACCATAGACATATCAGTGCACATAGTGACACTATAGGAATCAACTAAAGACACCAAAAAAAAGCGAGGATATGCCATACACTATTGGGCATCGAAGAATAACCCTTGATTCAACCCAATTATCTGAATCTGATAAACAACTCATACTCCAACATCGCAAAGTATTTAGATACTGTCTTAATGATGCCGCTTATAGATACTTCATCAACCTTAAGAAAATTATCCATCTTTATGGTGATATAATAACCATATATTCAACATTACTTCGGAAAGTCCCAAATTATGACGACATTACCAAAATGACAAATAAATGCAAACTAGCGTTACTAAAACTAGAAGAGGATTTCAATGATATATTTGGGGTGGAAATAAATATAAGCTTCTCAAGACAATGGCAAGATAAGAGTTACGAATCAGTCCAAGGCCTAGGTTCCTTGCTCACTAGATCAACGATTGAAGCATTTGGATATGTTGTCAAAAACTTGAATTGCATTGAAATCTTTTTCAAGCATTATAGTAATCTAAAGAAACTATTAATTCCTTATCTTGGAGAGCAAACAGAATCGATTATGAGATCATTACAAAAAACAGCATGGTTGTTTGATTATGTAACAATCGTTGATCAGTTATCTACAATTGATGAATTAACGGAACCAATTATGAAACAGCTAAAGAAAATCGAAAAAATGACCAGCGGACTCGAAAAGGAAACCATAATCTTAGACAGAGCATTCATAACATTTGACCCATCATTGAAGCAATATACTAGCATTTTATTGGGGAAAGCTATTCTTAAGCAAGAAGTGGATATCCGTAATTGTGAATTAATCAAGCGTAGAGATGTTTGTTTCCAAGCAGCAGAACATGTTGTTAGTATACCCTTGACCGAACAACAACAGACAAATCCAATCAAGGACTTCAGTGCATACCTAACCTATTTGGCTATGTTTTTGGTGGTTTTGATTGGGTTTATTATTTATAGATTATTCAAAGTTTTATTTGGGTGAATACATAGCAGATTTAATAAAGTCATAACATGTAATAACTAAAAAGCTTTGTAAATTACTCTATTTCTTAACTAAAAGACGGTTCCATAATAGACCCGATGTAAACTATATGGTCAATATATTTAGATCTTACTGTTACTGGCACGTGCATATGGTAGCATCGAAGGAATGACATTCAGTATTCATTTTTTCCCTCCTTGTTTCGTTTCTCGTTCTGCCTCACAACCAACTGCTTCTCGCTCTCACTCAAAAATAAATACTCAAAGGACAGTCACGTTGTTTTTCACCAAACACTTGGTACATTTCTTCAAAAGACACGTCAAATTATAATCAATTGCACCATCAATCACCAACAATTAACTGTATATAATAAAATAGTCATAAGAACACATTGGCATTAACCTACATTCGGGCTTAGACAGATTTCATTTCAGTATCTGGTGACCACCGAAATACCATCGATCATATATACCATCCAATCGTCGTCATCATGTCGGACAAACAAATCTATTCGGCTACATATTCGAATGTACCAGTATTCGAATTCGTCACACCCGAAGGACCAATTATGCGTCGAAAATCTGATTCATGGATAAATGCAACTCACATATTAAAAATCGCCAAATTTCCAAAAGCTAAACGAACAAGAATATTGGAGAAAGATGTTCAAACAAGCACGCATGAGAAAGTTCAAGGGGGATATGGGAAATATCAAGGAACTTATGTACCGTTGCATCTTGGGGAACAAATCGCAAAAAATTTTGGCGTGTTCGAGATCTTGAAGCCAATATTTGAATTTGAATATATTGAAGGAACATCTGAAACACCACCTCCGGCACCAAAACATAACCATGCTCTGGCACTAAATATAGCAAAACGACAAGCACAACAGAAATTACAACAACAACAAGCAGCTAATAAGCGAATAAAACTAAGTGGGGCGGCGCCACCATCGTCATCAAGTTCAACAGCGACTGGTGGAGAAGATGAGAAACCAAGGAAGCGTGGAAGACCGAGACGTGTGGCATTGAATCGGACTCCAACTTTAAAGCATTCAGATACGATTCCATTGGAACAACCACAATATAAGCATGCAGCGACTAAAACGTCATTTATTTCAGCGATGCCGATGATTCAACGACAAGATACCGAACAGGACGCGCTTCAATTGATGACCACAAATATGAATCTCAAACAATCTGATCTTCGTGCAGTTGAGAGTGAAGAGGAAGATGACCATGGCCATGCCGGAGTGGATGGACAAGCAAGTGAGGATTTCTATAGAATACGGGGTCAGTTTGCTCCTAATAATGGTCATGGGGAATTACCCATTGATTCACAACCTGATGATTTATTGACTAGTAAAGAGCTATTTGGAGTCTCCCGTGAGTCATTTGAGAAGGTGAGGAATCCATTTGGGGTGAAAACCGAGGAGAATTATGCCGGGATTCAACAGTATCATCAACCCAGTATAGGATCATTACCGAGCACGTCGACAGATGCTCGAATTTATTCTGAATATTTCAGCAACCTTGTGAATTATTTCTTGGAAGATAATAATATTAATAGCAGTGAGACCAGTAACAACAGAATACGACCAAGCGCAATTCCAGAGAAGCTATTGAATCCTCCTTTACCATTATCCAAAATTCAGATCAATCAACCTATAGATAATGATGGGAATACTATATTTCATTGGGCTTGTTCAATGGCCAATATTCCGGTTATTGAATTTTTGTTGAATACGTTTCTGGATTTAATACATCCGGATATGAGAAATAATCATGGAGAGACACCATTGATGTTTTTGGTGCGATTTAATAATTCGTTCCAATTGCGTAACTTCCCGTTGATTTTGCAATTATTATTGGAGTCGGTTCTTTTGGTTGATAGTAAAGGTAAAACTGTACTTCATCATATTGTCCAAATTGATGATAATGGGAAAAACAAAAAGAAACGGGAGAAGTTTTCCAGGTATTACATGGAATCATTATTTGATAAAATTATTGAAAGCACTGAAGAGGAGATTGCGGCGGGTGAAGAGGATAAGAAGCAGGAATTAATTGCCAAATTTATTAACCATCAAGATTGTGAAGGGAATACTGCATTTCATATTGCAGCGTATAATTTGAATTTGAAATGTATTAAAGTGTTTATTAGTTATCATCGATATATTGATTTTGGATTGCGAAATTTAGTTTCCTGTACGGTTGAAGATTATTTAGCATCACACAATTACGTGCTACGATTAGATGATGAAGGTGATAAACCAAGCGAGGGGGAAGAAATGATGGAGAATCTTCTAATGTCATCATCGCGAGGGTCTGGATCGAATGGGTTTCAGGGGCCACAATCATTTGATACACAATTGTACAATTCGAAACTTGCGTTGAATTTACAAAATACCACATCGAATTTAATAACGGAAAAGATGACTCAATTAGCATATACTATCGACAAGGAATTGAGTGAGAAGGATGAAGTAATTTTAACGTATTTCAAGATTCTTAAATCGATAAATCAGGACAAACTAGAATCACAACGAAAGATTTTATCATTTTTCAATCTAGACGGGTTAATTGAAGAGGTGGATAAGAGTAGTGGTGGTATTAATAATAATCATGGGCCTTCTGATAGTCAGGAATCCACAAGTTCGACACAACAATACGATTTATCAATTGATTTTTCAAAGGATAGGATCATTCAAGAGGAGATTAATCGATTAGTTAATGATTTGACGTTTCAATATTTACATAAGCGGGATGAATTTGACAGGGTATTGGCCCAATACAAGCAGGCTAATGAACGAATGATTCGTGCCAAGTTGATGAAGATTATCCCACGGATGCAAGAGTCAGAAATTCCGGAGGATCAATTTACATTAATGACTGAATTACAAGAGCAAATTGTCAAGCGAAGACGATTAGTGAGCAAGATTTATAGATATGAGCTGGAAGCTCCATCAATAGGGATGGACAATGAGAGTAAAATGAGCAAGGTACCGTCGAGTGAAGTTGTTAAAGGACTGGTTATTGCAAAGTATGGGAGCGATGATAAATTATCGAAATACTGTAAATTGATTGGAATATGTTGTGGGATGACTACTGATGAGGTTGAACAATCAATTGATTTGATTGAGAAATCATTGACTGAGAATAATAAGTTGAAATAATGAGATTTGAGTCGAGTTTTTGGTTTGAGAGATGTTTGGGTATTTTTCTTTTAAGTATTGATTATTATTTGTATTAATATAATTTTGTAGTATTATTAATTTAGTAAGATTGAATAGAATTTTAACCGCGTTGCTGAAGTTCAGAATGTGGTAGCCGTAATTTGTCAATGAGTAATTGGTGGATAAATATGAGTGGAAACGAGACAGGTTTATGTGACAATACCTACATCCCGATACGTGATGTTGCATTGTCCTCGATGTATATGTCCCACGAGCCTAACCGGATCCATTTCTACATTCTCCTTACCATCGTCACTATCTTAACCAGCGTCCTCATGCGTAGCCAATTTTGGCGTTGTATTTGGCCGTACTTGGGAGAGGAGGGGAATGCAGACGACATTTCTGTCTTTTGATATTTCAAGTTAGCGTAAAATCATACACAAAACGCATGCCTGCACCAATTATGACGACCACAGGGCTAGTTGGGGGGTGCATAGGTACAGATGTAGTTTAAAGAGACCGTGCACTGATGGTGCGATTTGTTTTATCAGCTTGGCGAAATCATCCTGATGTATAATGCGGGTATACGTTTCGTTGGGTATGGCAGTCTTGCATGAATTTCCAAAGTGATCCAGTGTGGTAGTTTGCTTTTGAAAGTTGATGTCATAATTTTACGCGTTGATGGGTTATTGTGACACATTTTCTATTATGCCAGGTTGATATTATGTGGTAAAGTTTATGCGATTGACCAAACAATGGGAAAGAAAAAGATCGTTACAACAGTCGTGTGAGAATATGTTATAAGAGTAACAATAGTACTGATTGGTCTAATTGGAATACCGCGTATCACCAATTGGTGCTGATAGAGGATGTGTATGTGTTAATGATGTTTTGATAGGAGATGCATTTCCTGACACGGGATGAAAATTGATGGTTTTGGATAATATGCATATTAGTTTGCATATACGTACTGAATATACGCACGGTTAAGTTGTGTGAGTTGGGTAATTATCATCCATTAGAAAATACAATGAATTGGATGTACTTGCAATAGTTTCGATAGTAACAGTATTGTTGTTGTTGTTGTTGTTGGCTGGTTGTTGTGGTTATCAGTAAGTTTCAATGAGTTGATGAATAAAAGTACAAAGCAAAGCAAAATAAAATAAAATAAAATAAAAATAAAAAAAAAATAAACAACATTGAATTGAATTGAATTGAGTTACACGCGACACCAACGAGAAATTGGAATTGATATTGTTGAGTGGGTAACACAAGAAGCATAATGGGTGACTACAATTTGGGTAAATGGGTTTGCCAAATGAGTAGAGTAATA
>JAKUCC010000083.1:0-14635 GCA_030563365.1 Hemisphaericaspora xylanilytica | reverse complement strand
AACCCCCCCCCCCCCCCCCATCATCTGTACATGTATTCCCAACAACTATTGGAACCAGCATACTCGGTGCTACCAACAATATCATATCCAATCACAATGCCAGACCATAAACACAACTACCCCTATGGACCTCAACCAACAACCACTACAATACCAGACAATAATAACAATGCCAGTTCCATCCCCCATTCCATCCCACCGCTGCTGCAATTACTGAATAGTATGCTTGCTGCTGCAGCATCGGCAGCAACTTTAGAATCATTAGAAGCACCCCATCCACCAGTGAAACGGAAAAGAGGAAGACCACCAAAACCAGACTCATTATCCAACAAGATAACCACAACTATTAATATAAATGTCAATACATCACCATTGAGCAACAGTCCAACAGCAGAATCAAATTCCAATCTGATGGTAAAACAAGGTGCTCCTGATTTCTACACTCCCTTGATGAGAGTTTCACCAACAACAAGACAAACGAGAAGAAAACGCAAGAATTCAACTGCTTCGTCGTTGTCGAGTTCACCAATGTTTGCTAATAAGAAACCAAAATCAAAGTCCAACCATTCGCATGACAATCCATTGATCACTCCGTTGTCAACAGTTGCTAATAGATCGTTTGATACACCACCACATCATCACCAATTCCATCCTATAAACTCCAAAGCAATGGAAAATATCTCATTGATTACCCGATCTAATGAAAGTATTCACCATATAGCGATGCAACAGCAACAACAGCAACAGCAACAACAGCAGCAACAACAGCAACAACAGGAGGGACGAATGGCGTTTAATAGAACTCCTCCTTCATCAACAATTGGAAGTTATCACCATCCAAATATACCTAGCTCTCCACCTAGGTTGGATTCTGCCAGTATGTCTGTTGTCGGATCGACTTCCAATATTCAGCATAAAACTACCCACAATTTACCTGGCAATTATGTTGCTGTATCATCTCAAAAATCAAACTTGTTACCTCCTGCATCATTGTCTGATAAGAAAATGTCACAAGATATTAATGATGATAAATTTGACACCAATCATATATCCTCCTCCTCCTCCTCGTCATCATCATCCTCCTCATCGCAAGATTTCCTGTTACGATTGATGATTGACGATCTGGGTAAGGCTGTATTATCTAGTGATTTCTTATCCGCGCCCCAGGACCGTGCTCCAGCATATACATCTCCTGAAACTGCTGCCATTGGCGAGTCTGATGAATTGAAACAGTCACCGCAAGTACAATCCCCAAAACAAGTATCGTGCAGTGCCAAATTAGTTCATTCAAATTCGGTAATTGGACTTTCTCATCACACCAATTCACAAGACAAGAACGCACACGACGAATTATCCGAACCACAGCCACCAGTACCATTAAGAAGATACAATTCCGATATCACGGGAATGTTACCCCAAGTTGCTGCTGCTGCTGCTGCTGCGGCCGCAGTTACCGTGACCTCTTCAACCCAACCGCAATTATCAACCATTACCGAGAATATCTTCATACCACAAACACCGAAGGATTCAATCAATAGTTATTTGAATAGTACGGTACCTACGGGACTCACCCCGATTTTCAACCTTACCCCACAATTCAATTCGTTAATGTACTCGATGATGAATTTCAATAGTCCCAAGCGAGGGGGGGATACTGTGCATTTGATCAATCAAGATTTCTTTCTTTCACAACTGCAGCCACAACTACAATCGCAATCGCAAATGGTGACACAATCTACTTCTTTTCGACAAGAGATGGAATCACAACATAGTATAATAGAGGAGGGCATGAAGAGCATGGGCGAGGAGAGGATAATAAATATGGAGAGCAATCTGGTTCAGAATGGTGATGACGGGTCAGGGACTTCGTCAACATCGTCAACGTCGTCAACATCGTCTTCGGGTGAAGATTCAGGAGATGCGAGGTTGGCATTAAAGAAGATTATTCATGTTAAACAGTCATAAAGAGGGAGCCTTTTTCCGGTGATTTTATTTCGTATTACGTTCGTTTTCGTGTTTTGATTTTTTATTATTATTATTATTATTACTAGTAGTTTATATATAAAGTATTTAGACAATTTTTCAATTTTTCAAATTTTCAATTTTCAATTTGTATTTTTAAGTGTTTGGAAGTAGACCAACAACGCCAACCTGGAGTTTAATTGCAAATCAGTGCCTGGTCACAACAAGAAGTCTTGCAAAAGTTCTGACATGTACAAAAGAGCTATTTACAATTAGGAAAGATTTCCCATCTTAAACTTATCCAACTCTATATTCAGACAACTCCAAAGAGTAGGATACGGGTTATTCATTTGTTTTAAAAATCCCATATGTACCATCAAAGTGAGGTATCACCACAAATGACTGGCCCTCGAAAACTTACACTCGTCGTATATGAACAACTAGATGCATCATTGACAAGTCGCAAGGAGAAGTCTGATGAGCCATAGCTTTTTCTAATCAAATTAGACTCATTAATCCTTGTTCTACATAGGCACAATCCAATGATGTCATATAATTCGCATGCCAATGTTCTAGAACAAGTAATTGTGGGCTATGAAACATGGTCTACAACCTGTGTAAATTTCGCACCCAATTGTTTTCACCTTTCTCGTATATATCATATCATCGTATAAACGCACTTGCGCGTCGCTCGTAAAAAAAAAAAAACTTCCAAACGGTCGGTGGTCATATACAACTACATAAATACCACCACAACCACCACACTCAAACTTCCGCCAAAATTCCACGCCCTATTCCACAACAAACAACCAACCATGGGATTCACGCCATTAAATCCACATACCACCCATCGAGAATTCTCAGGGCTCCCAGGCGCAATAGGAATCACGATCGGGTTACCACTACTCATCACCTTTTTCGCCCTCGTCACCAATGAAACCTACTCGATCCAGGGGGTCAACGTCGACATGAATGCGATTATGTCCCAACTCCCCCGCACCACCGCCGAATGGATTGATTTATGTTTTGATAAAACCTGTTGGATGGCTTATGTAGCCTGGTTTTTCGGATTGGCCGTTTTGGATTCCACCTTGCCTGGTAAATCCATGATGGGGGTTGAATTACGCGATGGGTCGAGATTACAATACAAGATCAACGGCCTTGCCATGTCAACCACCCTAATCGCGGTATTATTAGCTAGACTCTACCTGGCCGGTAGTGATAACAACAACAAATACTACCTTCCCGAATTGCAATTCATTTATGACAATCAATTGAAATTAACAATCACCACCACGATCTTCTCCTTCATCCTCGCCATCATCGTCTACATCGCCTCATTTATCCCCTTGCGCCGGCCCAATGGGGCCCACACCACCGAACGAATCCTCTCCGTCAATGGAAACACCGCCAACCCCATCTACGACTGGTTTATCGGGCGGGAACTAAACCCGAGGGTGGGCCCCTGGGATATCAAGCTCTTTTGCGAATTACGCCCCGGTATGCTCTTATGGCTCTTGATCAACCTATCGTGCGTCCACCACCAATATCACCACACGGGCTCAGTTTCCGACTCGGTAATCTTGGTCAACTTATTACAGGCGTTCTACATCTTTGACGGGGTGTTGAATGAGGATGGATTGTTGACCATGATTGATGTGACTACCGATGGGTTTGGGTTTATGTTGAGTTTTGGCGATTTGGCATGGGTCCCCTGGGCATATAGTCTCCAAGCGCGGTATTTGACCGTAAGCGGGAATGAAGTCCACTTGGGTAAAGGGTATTTATCCATGATTGTGGCGATTAAGTGTATTGGGTTTTATATTTTCCGGTCGGCCAATAAGCAAAAATCCGATTTTAGACAGGGGAAATTGACTCATTTGAAAAGTATCCCCACCACCGCCACCGGGTCGAGATTGTTGATTGATGGGTGGTGGGGGTTGTCGCAGCATATTAATTATTTGGGCGATTGGTTGATTGGATGGTCATGGTGTTTGCCAACGGGGTTCCGGACGCCATTGACGTATTTCTACGTGGTTTATTTCGGGTCATTGTTGTTACATCGACAGATTAGGGATGATGCCAAATGTGCTGCAAAGTATGGGAAGGACTGGGAGGAGTATAAGCGGAGAGTCCCGTATAAGATTGTCCCATATATCTATTAACACATTTTGTCAATTGTATATTTCTTGGTAGGTGTATAAAAAACAAATCCATATATATAGAGAAAGAGTAGGGCAATCTATTCATTCTTTTTATCGTAATCAACTTGCTTTTCAAATGATGGATAACTCACTTCTAAACTTGCCAACCAGGAAATACCTCCATATAAGATTGACAATAACAATAAGGAAACAATAATCCCCAGCCAAATTCCAGAAGTAAAGAATTGATAATTGGTGAATAAATTATCAACATCATTTCTCGTGTTATTTTTAGAAATTTTAATTGGTTTGGTAATTGGAACATCATCTTCATCTTCATCGTTGTCATTATCTCTACCAGCAGCTAATGATTCCGCTTCCTTAAAATCCTGTTCAATTTCACGCTCAATCTCGTCCTCATCGACATCCTCATCTCTCTTGACAATCTTAACCAGATTGACTTCGTCATTTTCAAACAACTTTTCCACAACGTCATTAACAAACTGTTTATGATTTCTTTGATTATGCTTAAAACTTGGATTTCCTTGCACAAGCAAATTTTCATGTCCCTTGGCGACGAATTCATCAATAGTATGTTGTTGATCATCCTCAACATCGATAATAACCACATTAGCATTGATTCTACTATCCTCTCCATATTTAACCACACAAGAAGAACCCATTTCAAAGTTTAAATCATTAGTGGTTGGATAATGAACATGGTCCAACATTAATCCATCGTGTTCATGGCCCTTGGATAATTGTTTAACTCTATAAATATACAATTGTTTGCCCTCGGAACATATTGATTCTGAATATTCTAATAAACTTGATGCAATGGATTTGGATTCGGTTATGTATTGGTTGGTTGGTATTTGATAAGGAAGGTAATTGGTTGTTTGAATAAAAGACGGCGGTGTCGGAGAATGCCGATGCCAATGATGCAATTGATAATGTGGATGCTAATACGTTGAACTTCATTTGTGGATGGATATTTTCGATGATAGTTGTTCAATGAAGACAGTCACTTTGCAACTTTGACGAATAAATGGGAGTGAAGCAAAGTTGGTCAAGTGAACTTTTTGAGTTTCGATTTTTCTGTTTGGTTTCAATTTTGAGTGAAGAGAGACAGACAAAGAGACACACTAACAGTGATAACTACAACATCAAGAAGAGGAAAGCTCATGATGGAATAGAGTCCCCAATGCTACTTATCCAAGCAGAGAGATATATATCTGTATATACTCTAATAAACAACAGGAATAGTTTAACCATGAATTGACTGGAAGTGAAAGTAGTACACCGGAATTAATATATCCACGTGATTTACTAAACTGGTTGATATCCGGTTTTGATTTTTCAGTTGAATTTTTTTTTTTACTTTTACGGTTTACTTGTAGTTACTACTATTAACTGTACATACATACAAGATACAATATATATACATAGTACTAGAAGTTATATCCAATTACTTTAATATATAAACACACACACACACACACAATTGAATAACTGCAAACAAGAATGCCAATGCCAGATATCCCAAAGTATGTTACTTTTATTTCTTAACTGATACACACACAGACTAGATCAACTATGAACAACTCCAACAGATCAAACACACCCCACGGGTTATTCCCAATAGACTCATTTACTAACAGCAGGTACCCCCTCCCTCTAGATCAGTCGTACAGAAGTTAATGTTCTTTACAGGAGCAATGATCATATTCCCCATTGTCACCTTTTTCTTATGTCAATACTTGTTCAATAATAACGCCCTTATTAGTGGTGGAGTGGCTGCCTTGATGGCTAATGTGGTATTGATTGGTTATGTCATAGTGGCATTTATGGAAGATACAAGAACACCACAAGAGATTGAACAAGAATCAAAGAAGGAGATATAGTTGGTACTTCTTCGTTAACTGGTGGGTCTTAAACGTATATACATAGAAATTTATCATAATATAGCAACTTCGGAAAAATAAAATAATCAACAGTGTTTGATGGATTAACCTGTCACTCTCTCTCTCTCTCTCTCTCTCTTCTTGAAGTATACACACACCAATGGTCCACCAACTATCATTGGTATCATCGATACCCCATTCCAAGTACCTACAAACATTATCCACCTTACAAGCACTAACAGGACAGATATCCCCACAACCAATATCAACCTACACATTAACCACCAAACCCAACCAAATCTTCAAACCAAAATTCGAACCTGGCCGAGTCAACCAAATCGAGCAATACTACATGAAATGCACGACGCATTGGCGAGATGACGAATCGTTGGATATAAGTGACCCAATCTTATCCAACGACGAAGGGAAACCAGTGTTGGCAAGACGGTTATTTAGTGACGATAATCCAGAAGAACGGGTTTGGACATTACAAATTAGTGATATCCCCATTGCTGGGAAGACACAAGGGTGTTGTCAGCAGACTATATATGAAAGTACTTTGATCCATACGCATACTAGGATAGATCCGGTTAAGACTGAGGAAAACGTGGTTGTGAAGGATGAAGGTAGTGGAGGTGGTGTTGGTGTTGGTGATGGGGATGTTATTGCTATTGATGTTGATGATGAGGATGATGATGATGATGATGTGCCATTGAATGCGAGAAAGAAGGATGGGGAGGTCAAGAAGGAGGAATCCATTCATGATGAATTCGAGGACTTGATTCAGATTGATACTCCAGAAGAGAATGGTGATGACAAGGAGAAGGAGAAGGAGAAGGAGAGGGAGGAGAAACCACAAGACAAGATCGAGGTTGATGAGACTACCACCCATGATGACTCACTTGAACTTGAACAACGAAGATCATCATTTCTTATATTCCTCCAGGATTTAGGCTATGAAGTCATTAATCAATTCTGGATAAAAGGGATTCGATTCTTTTATGGCGATATCATAATTGAAATCTTTAAAGTATTAATCCGTGATGATGCACCCAATGCCCAAACCATCCCATCCAAGATTAAATTAAAATTATTAGATGAATCAAATACGTTCCAAATTAAAGCATATATCAACATCCCCAAATCAACCGATGTTGAACAAATTAATCATGGGGTTAAGGATTTAATCAAACTACAAGAATTTTTAAATAACTTATTCGTATTGGAAATCCCCGATAGAATGTTTATGGATTCACGAGTAATATCTAGAAATTAATAAATATACAAAAATGGACCTATACTCCCTACTTTGTTCTAATTGTAAAAAATTCACCATTTCTTGCACTTATATCTCTAATCGAAAACGACCCTTCAACCTCCCCCTTCTCACAATCCACCTCCTTCGCAACTCCCTCCACCTCCTCCATCAACCTCGCCAAACACAACGGCTCCTCAGGTAAATGATCACTAGCAATCAACCGAAAGATCGAATCATTACTACCACACCTCTCCCTCACCACATCACCCTCCCTTTCTTCATTCTTCTTGTATAAATGATTAATAAACACCATTTGTGCCTTCAACGCCTCAATCAACTCCACCTCCCGCTCGGCACTTATGTCCAGATTGAGTCCGGACATTTTGAGAATCTTGCGAATCATGGCCGAATCAATCTTGATCCCCTGTCGAAGTTTGTCATTTTGTTGAATAAGGTCATATACGGACCATGTTGATGAGTTGATCAAGTTTTCAATTTGTTGGCGCGTGTGTAATGATGACGATGATCTTATGGTCACGATCTGTCGTATTTGGGGTGTTAATGATCTTGGGAGTTTTGTTAGCATGGTTTTCTCGGTGTTTGGAGTGTAATTGGTTGGTCTACTAGTAACATACTCAACTAAAGAAAGTTTTTCCACTTATGCGGGTGCATAGATATAATAGTAATATGCGCTACCATTTGAGTTCTGATGGGATTTTTTTTTATTGCTGGGGACACACAAGTAAACATTTTTTATTTGTATACAATAACTGGACACATCACTCTACCTTTAGATATTGAAAGTTTGTGAGTATAATCATTGTATGGTTTATGTATAACTATGTGTTATTCATTTCGGTTCCTAGTTGGGACTCAATTCATTGAGAAGAATCGATATTCCAATTGTCTTGATGATAACTCGACTTGGTAACCTTCAAAGAAGAAATATTCAACTTGATTACGTATTTACTAAACAGCACCAGTGGAAGAACCCCCTGGAAATAATCGGATTCACAATCAGAAAGCTCCGGGGAATGGGTACAAATAAATCTATATACAATAAAGAATCTTGTTGTTTGTGAGCCCCAGTAAATGAATATAAATAGCGAAATGGCTGCAAAAAAAGGAACAAACACAACAATTGCAAACTTTTTACATTTAACTATCACTTCTTGTCAATTCACATCAACAAGTACAAACCCCCTTAACTCACAATGTATAATCAATTTTATCAAAACTTACACCAACCAACCATGGTTGCCATTTGTTCCTTACAAGATACTATCAAACATATGTTTCCTGGAGTGTTTCAAGTTAATCTTCCAACTTCATCTATTCCAAAACCACAAACAACCCAACCCATGGAACAAAGCATAACCCACCAAATCTATCAACCACAACGTCCTGACTTTACTTCAAATGAATCAACAGTCTCCACTCATGCTATTGATGATTCCCAAACTACTAATACTGCCGATTTACCTCCTTGTGTCACTGAACTCCACAAACATCATTCAAATCATACCCGATCAAAGACTAAAACTCATAAACGTTCAAAAAGACATACCCGGTCAAAGCATAAGAGAAAACATACTTCAAAAAACTATCGTTCAAGACCGTTATCACCAATCCCAGAAGAAGATGAGCCTGTTAGTGTTAAATCGAGGGTAGTTGAGGCGAGTGTTCTTCCACAATCAAAATCTATAATCAATTTCAATTGTGGTGATAAGAAAGTGATTTCTTTTGATAATTTTCAAACTACTACTATTAAACAATCAGAAAATGTCGATAACGTTGACTCGGTATCTTCGGATTGCAATTCAGATAGGACTGAAAAGCAGGATACAAACGAACAAGACATTAACCACCAATTGAGAAAGGGCGACGACAGAACACCAATGAATGACGACTCACCAAACACCAGGAAGTCTAATAATACCGATACTGACTCACAACAATCCACTCGCAATGAATCAGAATCAAATTCGTATTCATGGATAAATGACAACCATCACACACCTTCAGGAGAATATGTATGGCAGATGATACTCAACGCCGAAGAGGAATTAGCCATTCATCGTCACCATCATGCACCTACCACCGCCCAACCTTTGATAATTATGATTGATGATAGGGATATATCAGGCATGGATTATGACGTGAGTGGTATTTCCGAGATTGACGATCATATTCCTCACGCAACTAATTACCATCACAATGAAAATGAAAAAATGGAGAATGTGGATGAGTATGATGAGGTGATTGAGAGAATTCTCGAGTATTCTCGACAACAACTTCAATATAAATTTAAAGGATTTAAATGGAGGGATTGTCAAGAATCTATCTCACAACAAGAAGAGTTTTCTCAGAAATGGAGAATATGGTGATGGATTTTCCACGATTCGCTTGGGAACTTTATCAAGCGATGCTGGTGGGTTGTTTTATATTTGTCCATCAAAGGAGAGTTTTTATCGATTGCTTTCATGTGGTGGTCTTAGATGTTATTTATTGTTAGATTTTCTGGTTATATGTTTTATATTCTTTATCTTCCCTATTAAATTGTACTTTCTTTGTATTATTGGGTGGAAACCCATTTCTACCGGTTAGTCTCTCATTGTAGAATGTACATTTTTAGTCGTCAGTCAATGAAGAAACTGGGTTCTGATGATTTTAGTATTTCATAGGTCAGGGGTACAAGTGACCACCGAAGGTTACGGACCCTTGTCGTTTACGCTACACCCCGATCAAGATAAACATGCTGTCGTTACCAGCTTGTGTCACAAATTTTCCAAAGTTTTCTTTATTATACGATTTTCATTCTAAATATACAACAAAACGAAACAAATTCGTCCATCTATACAAAACCACCACAATCACCGTTACTTCTTCTGCTTATTCGACTTGGTCACTTTATTCAACTCGGCCTTGGTCTTCTCAATCTTCTTTCTCTTCTTCGATAATTCATCTTGTCTAGCTTCCTTCTTTTCAATACCATATTGCATCTTCTTATACAACTTACGTTGTTTATTAGTCATCATAATCTTCTTCAATTCCTTTTCTTCGGCATCTTCATCCTGTGGGGCAGATCTCTTCTTTGAGTTCTTCTTAGTAGGTCCTTCCTTGATTTCCGAGAATTTGACCCCGGAAGCTTCTAATTCCAATTCCTTTTGTGCTTTGAGATCTTCATCTTCTTCTTCCTCTTCTTGATCAACGTCTTCTTCACCAACTTCAACCTCTTCCTCTTCATCTTCCTCGTCTTCTTCACCCTCAGCTACTCCCTCAGCAGCCTTGGCTTCTGGGTCATATCCACCTGCATCACCCCATGGGGATAAATGAGGAGGTAAAGTTTCACCAGGAGCATATGCATTCACGGGCAACAATTCACTCTTATTTATACAATCAAAGATCCATTGGGGTTGGATATAGGTTCTTCCTGGGACTTTATGTAAAATCTTTGGCCTGTCAATGATTTGGTGAGTAATGGTGGATAAATCCAATTTGGCAAATGCTTTAGCGTCTCGTAATTTCAATTCATCAAGCGCGATTTCCGAAACGATGGATCCTCCACTTGATAAAATACAAAATTCTAAAATGTCCAATGGAACTTCACGACCAACGTAGAATATAAACTTCGAGAATAAAGTTGAAGTAGGAGAGGCATATTTGGATGGTTGGGATAATAAATCACCACTGGTTTTGTTTGTAGATTCGAATTCATCTAATTCGACTTCTTCAACATTTTCAGATGCATCTTGTTCTTGCTCGTCTTCTTCTTCAACTTGTTCATCGGCCTTAATGGCTTTGGAAAGTTCATCCTTGGACAATTCTTGTCCTTCTTCGGTATTATTTTCCTCAACCACTGGCTTCTTTTCATTAGGCAACAACGCACCAACACCCTGTTGTTTAGATTGTAACACATACGAAGTCAACCCACCAATACCCTTCAACTTCTCAATATCAATAGTTGGAGGATAAATCAAATTGGAGTCATTGTATAATCTATACAACACAAAATGCAATAATGTCGAATAAAATTCCAAAAACGTCAACATGATTCTAAAATCAACATCAGTGGGGATATTAGTTGGGAACTTAAATGGCACCAACCATCTAACTTCCTGTCCCTTAACCGTCGCCTGATAATAAACCCCCTTGATAGAAACAAACACCTTCTTAATCAATTTCTCCTTAGCGATATAAGCCAACCATTGATTACACAATCTCTCGGCCTCCTTGGTAACTCTAGTACTCACACTATCAGTAGCTGGCATATTAGCAAACAAAAACAACATATTCAACGGATCATCAATATCTCTCAACGCATCCAAAAACGTAGGATATCTTTCCTTAATAATATGTTCCAACGTATATTTGGGTCTATTAGCCTCTAATTTCTGGGCATCACTAACTTCACCCCTTCCTAATGCCCGTTGTAACTTCTTCGCAAAAGTCTTATGTTCTCTGAATTTGGCCAACACTGGTTCATGCAACAAATACTGAATGTCCTTGGTATAGTAGAACGTAACTGGGGCGGTTGATCCCTTGTTGGCCTTCTTTTTGTTACGGGGTTCACGCGGGTAAATCCCCTTGAAGATACAAAGACGACGGAAATCAGCTAACGAGACTTGTAATTTACGAACGGCTTGGGTTCTGGTGATGTAGTTCTTGGCGTTACCGGAAGCGCCCTTCTTTTTTATTTTAGCCATGGTTGGAAGTGGGAGGTTGTTGGTGTTGTTGTTGTATATCCTTGGTGGGTGTAGATCAAGTATAAAGTGAAGGATGAATAAATGGATATAATTTTTCAGCGCATCTCATCGCATACTGCAACTTTTTTTTTTTGATTGAGACAAAACAGACAGACAGACAGACAGAGAGTGAGTGAGAGAGAGAGACTTCCAGACAGACAGACAAAATATTTGATTTCTATTTTTTTGTCCTGTATATTGCAAAACGTTGAATATGGTAGCGTATGTTACTGAACCACCCCGATCTTCTCAATATCACATACACCATACATCTCAGTAATACTATCATCAATTGAGACGGTTAGAAAAATGACACTATCGCAAAAGGGCATGTATAGATAATCTCCAAAGACTTGGATTTTTAAATAAAGTTAGAGCGTAAGTTGAAAATCTAGGATGAGTGTCACCACTGAATAGATCAAACATTCTACATGTAAGTACCAACCAAGGAAGTTGACTTCTAGAAATATCAATAAAACTTCATAATATTTAAAATCTCTTATCTATTTATAAGAACTTCTTATAAACCTAAAAAACGAATAGCCAATACTAATATTCTTTAGCGGCGATAGCAATTGCAATGATTTAATTAATTAATTAATCAATCAATTACTGCAAAAAATTTGAACCAACTTATTTGGAACAGGAACACTTACAAGAGCAAGCATCCTTACATTGACAAGAACAGTTTGGAGTGGAGCAGACACAAGATTGAGGCATGATTGATGACAATTGAACTTTGATTGGATTTTCTAGTTTGTATGAAAACTGGATGATAAACAACAACGAAAGTAATCGAACATCGTAGGATCCATGGGGGGGTTTATATACTAATCCCCTTCAACTTCACTTCATCCCAGTTCAACAATGAAAAGACCATCGTCGCATTGACAATCCCTATTCAATCCTGGCGTGATTCATGAGACCACTTTGGCATCACCCAGTGAATTGCCGTCTGGAATGGAGGGATTTCTCGGCGAGTAAATTTATATCTCTAGCGAATTAGAATGGCTATACTTACCTCGAAATACCCAACAAATAGACAATCACAATATGCTTGACAACCACGTTTTTTTGGGGTTTGTAATTACTTCCCCTTTGCCACTTGACAATTCGGGCAGGGCATACTTCCCATATTGACCAAGAATGGTTGCAAAGGGGACGGTTAATTTGAAGGAGAATTTGTGTAACTTTATGTAATAATTACCGTTGTCAGTCAAAAGTGTCTCTGTATTAGATGATGGCAATGTTTAAAAGTTTATTTCCAATTGGTACTGCATTGGAGACAGACCCGCTGAGGTATCACTAGCCATATGGAACATTATTCAAATTGACACTTTTCACCGGTGTGCTAAACACACAAGAGAAGAATTACTAACAAGGGTAATACATACATACGAGACAAGCCTACAGGTATGGACATCTTTACATCTCAGTAATAGATAATATCGTTTTATTAAAATGGGGAAAACAATAATTAAAAGTGGATTAGTAAAGCCGTAAATGTTTTAATGCACAAACAACGTAAAATTAACTAAAAAGAGTCACCACCACCTGCTCCTCCTCCTACTCGTCCTCGTCCTCGTCCTCTTCATCCCCCTTTCAAATCCCACCAATAAGGGGGGATACCACACCCGGGGTTGAAACACGATAGTCTCCCTATCTTGTACCAAAGTATGCCCCCAAAATCACCGCAAGAATAACAATAATAATAACACAAATAAAGAAGCACCAAAGCTTCTTCTTTCTTGCTGCCTTGGCACTCTTTACTGCCTTGTTGGTATGTCCTACCCCTTGTTCAATATCATGTTGGGCAGTATCAATCTGCTCTTCAATTTGTTGGATTGGTTGATCTTGTTCAATGACCAATTCTTCCATATCATGGAATAATTGGGTTAATTCCGCCATGGTCTTTTCCAACTTCAATAATTCACGATGTCTAACTTGAACTTCGTTCAATACGGTTCTGGCTTCACCCCTTCTATTGGATTGCAATAACGCCAGCTGGAAATATTGTTCACTACCTTCTTCAACCACCGCCTTGACTTCTTCTTCACTAGCATCTGGTTTCACAATTCTGTATTGTCTTTCCGCTTGGATTTTCGTTTGTTCTCGATTTTGACTTTCAATCAACCGATATTCTTGAATCAAATCCAAGAATCTCTTTCTGCAACTTTCAGCCTGATCAAGCTTGGTTTGGTCTCTCGATTGGATTGCCGCTTGGGTTTGCACGTTTTTAATTCTTGATTTAAGTTCCAATTGCAATGATTGTGCTTCGTTAACAAGAGTCTCAATCTGTTGACTGTCATATTCGGTTTCTTCATCATTCAAGTCTAATTCCTGTAAGAAATTCCTCTGCTTGGTCTTGATAAGATTGATGACGTTGGAGTAATGGTCCAATTGGGAATTGATGTCTTGGATTTCATTCATAAATTGAACAAAATCATCTTCGGTTGATGATTGGTATTTCCCATTGTTATAGTTGCTCATCTCGTATGAGTCATTCTGTTGGTATGGATTACTCATGATGAGAGTTTATCTACTAGTACTACTCTACCTATTTAGTGTTTAGATGGAGTGGGCTTTTTTTTGAGTATAGTGGTGATTGAGATTAGCGCTGGA
>JAKUCC010000082.1:0-28901 GCA_030563365.1 Hemisphaericaspora xylanilytica | reverse complement strand
CCCCCCCCTCCCCCCTATGTCAAAGCAGACGACAATGGTTTGAATTGTTAATTCTGAACACCGGATATATCGTACGTGTATTTGTGTTGATGCAACGATTTATCCGATCAAACATTAGAACCATTGACCAGCACCAGAGTAAATATCAATACCATTGTGACGCTTTAATTGCGTTGCGTGTTTATCCGTTAAAAGTAAAATTGTCTATTGATTGCGTAACTGATTAGTTAAACAATATTAAACAATATCGCCATTGTTGAGAAATGCGGAATGTGGGACAGTCCTAATAAGGTGGGGTTTTCTTTGTCTTTGATTTTTTGTCTCCCTGATTACAACCACATTGTCTGATTCCTTCGGTTGTATAAAACCGACCAGTCCAATTGGGCTTTATCCTGATAGCGACATTTTATGTGACAATACTGGTAGTTGTCACAAACAGAATGTTATCTGACAATTCAAATATTCTGAAATCTGCATTTATGATTAACATTCGGTGAGAAAGAAACAGTAATCACGATAAAGTCAGGTTTCTCATCATTTAGTCCAACGTGCATCAAGAACGTCGAAACGGCTTTTTTTGATTGATAAGCGCAATGGGATAAAATGGAAATGGTAACTGCGAGCGACATTTAACACATTTATTAATTTCCCCACAAGTCCTTTATAAATATCAGGAGGGCAAGGAAAAAAAAAAGAGAAAGTGAGATCCCGAATTCCGAGGGTTTAAGGAAAGCCAGTAAAAAAAAAGTAAGCCAATACGATTGTTTACCAGCATGCACCACGAAAAATGCATGCAATACGTTGTAGTGGCAGTTGACTCGTAAATTTATTTCTATTGACTTCTCTAAGGGTGAATTAGCAATAGCTATACAAACCTCTAGTGTCGCCAATTAATTGTTGAATGAAACCATGCTACAGTATTGTTCTTGACAGACTTAGCATCTCCAATAAATTGTCTATTGATCAACAGCAGATGTCTATTCCCGATTGATAACTGCATTGCTTATCCGTCATATCTAAAGAACTTGTGTCCTGGAGCCGGTGATTTCGCCAACTGAAAAAATTGGTTGCAAATTTCTGTAAAACATGGTATTTTACCAAACAGTAACTATCTCAAATATAGAAGATATAAGAAATAAGTCACTCACACAGGATATCCCCATCATCACTAGCTTCAAGACATATGAGCAATCTCCTCGGGATGAGTTGTCTAGTTGAAATATGTAGAACTATATATATGATACAAGTTGGGTTGTTGAAAAATAAAAGACCTAAGAATCTCTGTTGGGTGAAATTGAAAAAAAAGACTATGCACCCTGCAAGGATCAGAGCATTGTTTTTGCAGAAGCTAGAAGAATTTGCACCTCCAAGGAGGAGGTATAATATACACTTCCTTGTATGTTAAGCGACACGATGTTTATCCTGGGTGGAATAGGTGTACTTTCTTGAAAAGAAATAACTATTATTGAATTGAAAAAAAAAAAAAAAAAAAAAAAAGATGAAGCTATTATTGAATTGAATTGAGAAAACGAATATTGCGAGTGGAGGACTATCCCACTAAGGAATGTCGAATAGCTCTCATGAGACAAATGAGTAGTCTGAATGACAACAGTACTTTGCTATATTTTTAAACCATCAAACTGGTCTGAGATGACACATCCATGATGCTATTGATACAACAGTTTTACAAGTGCGATTTACAATTTCCTAACTCAGGAAGGTCGTATGGACTTGGATCGAGACATGACCTAGTGGCAGCAATCGAATGACATAGCCAATGAAGAACAGGTGGGCCTTTTTTCACTTTGGCCATTTATCCACAACCCTTACATTTCAAGCCGTTCTTTAGCGATGTTGAAATTCCACCGGAAAACATTGGTATCCGACTGATGTAAAGAAACATCATCACATTTTCCAAGCATCCACTCTAAGTGTAACTACAGTGCAATATCAAATGCTTCACTCCAGTTCCGCTTCCTAATTATTTGTTAGTTGGCGTTGTTGGGACCTTGTCCCAGTATCCGAATGTCAATTGATACGACTCATTTGTTTGACGAAGTCAACTTGCTTACTACCAGCAATTAAAAAACTACAATTGTAAGCTGGATACTTTTCAGACCACTGACAACCAAAGGAGCACCGAGCACTGTGATGGAAACAACTGGCCCAATAAGATTTCAGAAAATTTTGCCTTCCCCAACATGTTATTATTATGAAGATCCGTTATCCAACTCAACTGGCTTGATCCAAGAATCTGCTTCTCTTCCTACACAATCATGGCTCTGCGTTCACCCAGATTCCTTTTATACCCACAAATTCTCATCTAGAGAAAGACTTTGCATTAGGACAATAAAACTTCTTATACTTGACAAGACCAACCAGGAAATTTATGTGGGATCTCCAGACGCGCTACCATTTAGCTAGCGTTTTGACATGACACACTGGAATGTGATGACAACGTGGCGCATACGATAATACCTTGCTTTCAGGTTTGGCAGACTTCTATGGTAGTTAAGCATCCCCACGAGGGATGTCCATTCCCTGCAAAACACAATGGTGCAACTACCAGAAGAAGAATTCAAAGTTCGGCAAAGGCTTAGTCCACTCGAAAGCAATGTCATCCCAGAGCTTGCATAGAAAGGCAACTTGTCCGAGTGGTTAAGGAGAAAGATTAGAAATCTTTTGGGCTCTGCCCGCACAGGTTCGAGTCCTGTAGTTGTCGTTATTTTTGATTATTTTTACTTTGATGTTGAATCAGACTAATACATTGATAGAATAGTTAGATTTATTCTTGGGGTTAATTTTTGTGAACTATGTTGAAGATTGTTTGATGCATTGAAAAAAGTGCGGCAATTAGTAAATCTAACAGGATGTTACGTTTCACAACTATCACTGATGTTCTAAAATCTTCCTTTTCCTTTACGATGAGAAATTTGGAGTCTCACTGATATATTTCATCGACAGAACAGCGTCGTTTGAGTCGCCAAGAACGTGTATAGTTCCTAGCGATACTCCTGAATTTTCGTACACCCATTACCGAAATCCACATAACGGAAGTTTTTGGCGATACCTCCAATACAAGCAAACCGATACGAAAGAGAGGTCAACTGCCAAAGAGTGTCGCTTCTAATGCAAACTCCGTTGCGTACCCAGCCCTTGTACTCCTTCCAAATTATAGGATAGAATTCCTAGCTAATTTGGCCTGCACTACAGGTGGACCCTAACACATTAAAGTTTGATTTTTGATCGATTACTGTGAATGAGATTCTATTGATATTTAAAATCCTCTTCCAATTTATGGACTTTCTAGTGTTGAAAAGTAAATTTACGAAGCGATAGACAACAGAAACCCCAGGAGGAGACGATGACGAAAAGTCTATCATAGGTCAGGTACAGATGTAAGCAGCCAACCTGCTTTGAATTGGAAGAAGACTTACATTAAAACATTTTAATGATCTCTAATTATCTTCTTTTCTCGTGGTCGGATCGAAGATGATAAGTATTTCATCGAAGTTTGGCGTTATATCAGTTGATTCCAGGCATTAAATCTGGGGTAGCTAGGCTTATCTTTATCTTTGAGCAACAAACTTGTTCTACCAAAAAAAATAAAAAATTGATTGCAAAAAAAATCTCAATTTCTCATAATCTCCAAACACATCAATATCGACAGCCAAAGTTCACTTTCTATAATCATTTTATCAAGTTCAAACTCTTTGGAATCAAAAAAAGAATGGAATTCCGATACCGGGAGTCGAACCCGGGTCTGCTCGGTGAAAGCGAACCGTGCTAGCCGTTACACTATATCGGATTTGATATGAGCTTAATTATAGGAAATGAACCAAGATGCGTACCAAAGGAAAATTTTTGAACCATCGAGGGAGGATATCTCGTCGTGTTGATGCTTTATTCAATCGACAGTTGTCCTTGATACTTCATTGAATGAAATTGTCTATCGCTTAGGCACTCTAGTGTACCTCATTAGTAAATCGCTGCTATAAATTGTTTAAATGGAAGCAAAAAATCTCTATGTTGACTGATTATCAGAATAGTTTGTTACAACAGGTTGAGAAAATCGACTTAATTTCTTGCATTTGTATCATGATGTCACATAAAATTTGATCGATGGCATTCTTTCCAAATACTAGGGGTATGACGAGAAGATCTGTTCTACCATATAATTGTTCTGAAGAACATCTGATCAACAATAAACATGAAGGGTAAATTCTGGGCCAGCGCTGGAAATGAAGAATGTTTATACTGGAAGTATTGACATCTACTGGTTGCCTAGTGCTTACTCAAGGACAACCTTGAATTGTCATCTTGTCAATTGTGAAGAATCAAATACTGTACCGTTTATTATTAAACATTTATCAATTCAAAAAACTCCTGATCAGCAACAAAGTGCTTTTTCTGGATCCTACTTCACATTTTGTAAAAGGCAGCTAATGAGTAAAGTGACCATTAAAAAGCATAGACATACTTTCGTATCGAGGATAAATTATGTTCGTGACTCTTTTGACATGGGCCTTGACCAGGAAGCTAAAGCAAATCTGTCGTCAGTTTGAATACAGACCCGTTGAACAGAGATCAAATTGCAGCCCTCCGCCATCCCCCGTGCAAATGTTTGACATTTGGTTATTTTCCATCCCAGAGGGGATATAACCACTCGGCATATTTCTGTATGTCAGATTATAGGATGACTGAATAAACAGAATGTGTTTTGTCAAGAAAAATATATCTCCAATTACTGGTTTATTATGTCCAGTATCAATTAAAAGTACTTTAAGGAACAGTTGCTAGGTCTAAACTCCAACCATGAACAGTTTTACCATTCTAATACGACTCCGTAATAAAACAACAGATACAGTGTGGTGTTCGTGATATTTCGTTTTCCTCCTCTTCTATCAATTCCATTCCAGTATATGCCATCATCTAAGAAACAACAAAGAGCTTTGGTATGATTAGAAACTATAATCCAAGTGTTCATTGTACAAAGAAACCCCAGCTCCTCTAGAAGCTAACAAACTAAATTTTTTGCAGCCAATCGTCAAAAACGATTGTATGGTGCACGTGACCATACTCATCTCGAAATCCTTCAATTAAGAGGCAACTTGTCCGAGTGGTTAAGGAGAAAGATTAGAAATCTTTTGGGCTCTGCCCGCACAGGTTCGAGTCCTGTAGTTGTCGCTATGTTTACTTTTTTGCTTCATTTTTGAATGTGGTGGTGATAGAATCATGTTTGTGTGTGTGTGTAGGAGAGCTTTCAGTGTGAACAGAGAATGTGATGAGATGTTGATAATTAACACGATTGTTTTTAGTCTGTCTATAACTAACAAAGAAAAAAATATATTGTGCATGTATTGTTTTCTAACAAAAAAATCTATGGATGCTAAATTTGTGTGAACCTAAATTCACTGTTCTACCTTTTTGCCGTGTATGTATGGAGTGAATGTTCAAGTTCCACATGGCGATTGTGTCGTCCTCAATTTCTTGAATCCGGAATTATGTGACCTGCCTTTATCGTTTCTGTAGCAGTAAATTTGGGCTATTTCTTGCACCTTTTCACTGAGTCGATGGGTGTAATACATTCATTTGGCAGATATGCCAGGCAAGAACCACAAAGACGTATGTGTGCAGGTGGTTGCTTATTTAACTATCTGTTAACTCAATCTTTTCGTAGCACTCCTCTTGATATTTCTAATCAGTCATGTCTTGCGCATCATTTATTCATCAGGACAAAATTCTCTAAATCTTCTGGTTCAAAAATGACCCTAACCATAAGGGAACAAGAAGGACAGACGGCAATATCTTCACCATCCTTCAAATCATCCAATGAGACTGCGAATCTATCTCCACATGGACATGGATATTGGAATAATTGAGTAATTGGATCAAAAGTAAAATCTTCAATTTCAATTTCGTCATAAACAACCTCAGCCATATTTGCGTTTGTCGAGCTTTCCGTTGATTTGATCTAGGTTGAGCTATTTATAATATAGATCGTGCTGGTAGTACCGCGAAAACTGCAACTATACCCACTATTTATACAACTCCGATAATGTAAGTAGTCGATAAGTGTTTGTCATGACAAATCAAAAGTAATAAATCTACACATTCGAAAAAGAAACTTTATTGTTGTCACGTGCATTAGGGCTTTATCCCTAGAATGTTCATTTTACACGTGACAATAGTTATTATACAGGAGAGATTTTTTCTTAGAGAGAGCTGGAAGATTCCAATTTTTGTGTGACGGTGCTACCAAATAGGAACATTTTTTCTGATGAATGCATGAACTGTGCCTGGCCACACCCTCCATAGTTAAAGCTAGTGCCATAGTAAAGGCACCTTTTTGGTTTACACACGTCGAAAATTTCACTTTTGTCACTCACCAAACCAAACCAAACCAAACAGTATCTCGCACACACCAACAATCTTTTGTTTAGTAAAAAAAAATTTTCTTTTAGGGAAACCACCTTTTTCATTTAACTTTGCTTAATTAACAGTGATATTCTAAAGTGTATGTGTCATATACCAGGAACCAAAGGTAATTAGGAATCATGAAAAGGGACAATATGATATATAAAAGTATCGAGGTACACGTTGTCACGATCGTTTTCAAGGGATAATATTGACACTATTGATATCATCACAAAAGATTTTTCACTTGTATCTAAAATGGATATATCAACCACGAATATTACAAGAATATACTAGAGCAACTACTATAGAAATCAACCACATGCTCTTAAGTCTCGTTGGAGTTTGGAATCATGTATAAATCTTGAATCACGCATAAGTGGAAAAAGATATTTCAGAGAATATTCCTGCATCGGATGACCTTGAACAAGATATCATGCCTAGATTTCATCTACATATATCAGCCTGATTCCCCTTTACTGTATTTCGTTGTTATTTGAATCTTGTACTAACATTCTCATATAGGTTAAAAAATGGGTATTTCTAGAGATTCACGTCACAAGAGAGCTGCTACTGGTGCCAAGAGAGCCCAATTCAGAAAGAAGAGAAAGTTCGAATTAGGTAGACAATCTGCTAACACCAAGATTGGACCAAAGAGAATCCACAGTGTCAGAACCAGAGGTGGTAACCAAAAGTTCAGAGCTTTAAGAATTGAAACCGGTAACTTCTCCTGGGCTTCTGAAGGTGTTTCCAGAAAGACCAGAATTTCCGGTGTCGTCTACCACCCATCTAACAACGAATTAGTTAGAACCAACACTTTAACCAAGTCTGCTGTTGTTCAAATTGATGCCACTCCATTCAGACAATGGTACGAAAACCACTACGGTGCTACCTTGGGTAAGAAGAAGACTCAAGAAGTTGAAGAAGTCAAGAGATCTAGAAAGGTTGAAAGAAAGTTAGCTGCCAGAGCTGGTGCTGCTGCTATCGAACCAGCTGTTGACTCTCAATTCGGTGCTGGTAAATTATACGCTGTTATTTCTTCCAGACCAGGTCAATCTGGTAGATGTGATGGTTACATCTTAGAAGGTGAAGAATTAGCTTTCTACTTAAGAAGATTAACTGCTAAGAAATAAATTAATTTATACATTTGAGTATTTATTTCAACAAAACCCCATGGCATCTTTATCTTTTTAATATACAAAACGAAAACTTCTGTAATAAAAGTGTGGAGATGGATTGATCCTTGTATTTTATTTTCTTTTATAGCTTAATATAAATGATTTTGGTAAACTATCTCAATGAGGGTAAATTACATCGTTAAGATGTGCTTGAAGAATCATTTAGTTTGGGATAGACCCTTGCGAGCTTGGCTGGTTATGGTTTTTATCATTATACCATGATGTACTTTCTTTATCTACAATTCTACGAGATATCTTGATATTTGAAAGACTAATGTTTATTACAATCTATACATATGCTAATCTAAAATCATAAGACTTCTATTATCAAATTGTTAGTAAGAACGATTCCTATGGGATAAATCATTATCTATCAATTCAAGTAAAATTGGTCAGAAGAGGCATGTCGTTATCCTTCAGAGTATCTCTTAAAGAGAAACTCGGTACAGGTCTGTGTAAACATTTTGTTCATCATTTTAGAATTGCTAGTGAAATCTGTTTGGAAACATACCAATTAAGCTTTGTAAGGTTGTTATAAACATTGGTTGATGACTTTTGAGTGAAACAAGAAAAGAAGGTGAAGTGCTTGTTGAATGAAGATTTTTTTCTGTTCTTTAAGTAAAGTGAAAAATACGAGAAGAGAAGAGACTAACAGAAAGAGAAGAGATCAATTGTAACCGGGTAATCTATTTATATAGGGCTTATTCAGAGGGTTCGAGAATGAAGTGATGCGCCACAGAATTTTGCACAATTATGACCATTCTTGATCATTCAATTCATTGTATTTGCTATATTACAGTGTTCATTACCTAGAGACTATGTTCCCTAGAACAGTTAGTGGTAGGTTGAATTAAGTTTTGTAGTAAATTGAAGTGTGTTCTCGTAGAAAAATTTCCATTTGAGTTCGATGTTTTTGTTTGTTGATTGTAAACCTCAATCCACGGAATCATCGATCATTACTAATTACAATAATATATAGAGAGAGAATCTATAGAGATACAAAACAAGTCGCAATGCCGATAACTGAACATAATGAAAATAGCATCTATGAAGATGCAAGCAGTCAGTTCCATGATACACAATTTCGCTATTCGGTACACCATTAACCAATCCACAAGGTAGAAATTCATTACAAAAGCTACCCATCAATTCCACGTCCAACATCGACTTTAAAATGACAGTACCGAGTAACCCTTTCATCAACCAGAATGGATCAAATACACCAATACGATATGAAGATTCCCTAATACAGCCAACAAATGAAGAGACTTTACAAAATGCATCATTTCGAATTCAGCAAACAAAACTCGCAATGAAGAATGGATCGACATCGGAATCACTAGATCAACAAATTAGAAAGATTGACAGACCAATGTATTATCGTCCCCCCTCGGCTAATGTCGAAGATAGTTCCTACGGGATTAAAAACTTCTTACCTCCAAATGTATATTTAAATTCCCAACAACAACAACAAGAACAACCACGTACCAATAAGATTCCAATTATGGTTGGACAAAGTACCGAGCAAGTTCCATTTCAACCCGAAAGAATACTTCAGAGCATTAAAGATGAACATGATGACGAAAATGTGTTTGATAATGGCAATAATCCCAGCGGCGAGTGGATGAATCCGGTGATGAAACAAGCGTTGGCAAGACAGGTTGATCAAGAATATGAGGTGAAGAAAATATTGACCAATTTATTACTTTTGATTACGTTTACATTGGTTAAATCATTGGCGAAAAAGTTAATCTATCTATATGATTTGAAAATTAAGTCACAGCCATATTATAAGTATTGGAATAATCAATATGAGAGCTCCTCCGATAATTTATACTTGTTTGTTTTGAGTAAGGTGATAATGGGAGTTTTGATAATTAATATTATCTGGCCATTGATTAAAGTTCTCAAGGGTCAAGATCAATGTTATGATTTACCATTGAGTGCAAAACAAAGGAAATTAATTGGATTGAAAGCACTTGAAACCGATATTCCCGGAGAGGACTTACAGGGGATTGACAAAGTGGATGAAACTGCCGAATTGACATTAAAACAAAGGAGATATGACTTGATTAATAAGGTTCCATATAAGCAAATTCCTAAATATTCCAGATTGAATGATTATTCTGTTTATAAGTCAAAAGTGGAAGATGCTCAACAATCACAAATATTGCAACAACCATTACAACAACAGAAGCAACAAGATAAACTATCGGGACAATCAGTGTATTCAGTAAGGTCAATGTTGAATCCCGCAGAAAATCAAACAGGTATTAGTACGCAAATAAATACAGGAAGCAATAGTCTTGTTACACATAAATATTCCAAAGAGACTATTGAAAAGGCAAAGGCGAATTTTGCAAAGAATTTCAATATTGAGTTTAATATTGACAATGCATGAGAATGATCTTAACGTATATATTTATATCTAAAAATCCTTTAATTCATTCAAACTTTGAATTAAATCATCAATTTCAGGGAAATCTTGTTTAAAGTAGTTTGATTTTTCATCTATAGATTTAGCAATGGTATTACCAGGGATATTTTCATCGGTAAGATAAAACATCAAGAATTCAATAATTTTAAAATTGAGATTTTTTTGATTCAATTCCTTGGTGTCAATATTCTTTTGGGATAGATCAAAAGACGATAGTTTAAACTTTCGAATTAGAATTGAACAACCATCATTCTCTTCAAATACTCTATAATTATTGAAATCTTTCAATAGAATATGAATTAGGGTGGTTATCAACGACATTGTTAATTCTATACTTATTTCTTCACTTATTCCCAACAATTCAAGCAATAACTTCATATTCCTTGGTCGATTAAACAACCTTCTTGATTCGGGATGGATCAATAACAATCCCTGAAGTAGTCGATTACTCATCAAAAACACATCAACCAGGGGCACGGGGTTTAGTTTATATACATTCAATATATGTTCAGTTATATTATATTGGAAATTGTTTTGTAATTCGATAAATGCCGTTAGTTCATGAGGGATCCGATGAGCTTGGAGGGATGATCGTTTTGATTTGAGTTTTGCGTAGATGGTGACATGCGGTAGTAATGATCGTAATAGTTGGTCTAGTTGTTGTAGTCCTGCAGTAACTTCTTCAATGTCATTTGAATCCAAATGATCTATAATTTGCGTGATAGTATCCTCCATGTAGTTGTGTTGGTTTCTATAGGATATGCTATAGTGTGATAATATTGCAAAGGTGCGTTAGAGGCAGACAGTTGTGATCGATATGGTTGTTTGCCTGTTGACTATGGTTTGATCTTTTGTGGTTTCCTAATTGGGAAATTGTGTTCAACTGGTAAAACAACGCGCCAGAAATGCAACACAGGTTATAAAACAACCATACGATAAAACTGTCACAATTATCGGGTAAAGATATACAGCATGCTATACAAAAGAGGAATAACCTTATGTAGTTATCTACTAACTCTGCTCTACTTGACTTTAAAATAATTGTGCTTAATTAATTTGCAAGATTTTTTGTTGAAATCTACTTCAAACCTTTGGGTTGCAAGACAATTTTACGATAATTACGAGATAGCCAAAAATGGATTAACAAAGTAAGCATAGTCATACATCATAGAAATGGTGATGGTGGTTCTTCCTCTCTAAATGGATATCTAAATCTCAGGTTGAGTATTAGATGTTATACAGAAAGTAACTAAGCTTGCTAAGATAAGCATCATTGATAGCAAGTGACGTTTCTCACTTGTTTGATGCTTTTTGACACATTTTTGATGACTGGTTTAACTAACGCACAAAAATAAAATCATTCCAGCCAACTAATTACGATCAACTCATGTTTGACATTTATTGAGTTCTCCACTTGCTATACTTACACTACTAACACAATATAATATAACACGTACATGTTAACCTACTTACACTAAACTGATTCAACCTTTTAGAAACAACAGGGATATTTTTCACACCCATCCCCACTCCCCTACACAGCACAATCAACACTTCCACATTACTAACAATACTTTTCTTATCAAGATCATCACTACCACTTGGGATATACATCCTCATCAACAAAATAAACCATGCCCCTTTCTTCCGCTTCTTCTATCGCCATAGGGTGTTCAGTCGCAGTTATATCCTCAGGTATTCAATCATTAGGTATCACTTTACAGAGAAAATCCCATTTACTACACATCCATCACCCATCAACATCAACAGTAGCAACGATTCATCATGATGGTCAACGCCATTTGTATCTGCAACAAAAGTACAAGAGAAATATGTGGTTATTTGGATTCCTACTATTCATAATTGCCAATGTGTTGGGATCTTTAATCCAAATAACTACCCTTCCATTGATCATTCTTTCTCCTTTACAAAGCATAGGGCTAATCTTTAATTCAATCTTAAGTTGCTTATTATTACCAGGGGAGTACTTCACGAAAAAGCTTTGGATCGGTACCACCATAATAGCAATTGGTGCTTTTATCATTGCATACAATGGAAACGTCCCTCCATTGCCAGATCCAATACCACCACCAAAACTAGAAGAAAGATTTATTGGAATTGTACGAAAATTATCGCAACCAAGTTTCCTAGTGTGGTTTATTTCCACGTTTTTATCCATGGCAGTATTGCTTATGATTAACAAGTTGTATCTCAATAAGCGAATCAAGCGCGAAAGACCAATGCCTATCATTAGAAACAACGCGGTGTTAATAACTTGTAACAAGTATCAATTTGCCAAAGGTATAAACTATGGATTAATAAGCGGGGCCCTAACTGCCCATACATTTTTATTTGCCAAATCAATCATCGATGTTATAATCGAGACAATATTAACTGACCATCACATCCTACCAATTAAAAATGCATTACCATATCTCCTACTAATGGCAATGTTATTTATCATTGCTCTTCAATTAACGGCATTCAATCTTGGTTTGGCTCAAATATCAACAGCAATTTTGTATCCACTTTGCTTTTTGGTTTATAATTTGGTGAATTTAATTAACGATTTGGTTTTCAATTCTTTATTAAGTAGTCATAGAATGACTATTTCTCAATTTTTATGGATTTTATTTGGATTGTTTGGAGTATTATGTGGGGTAGTTGTTCTTAGTTGGGATAGTGCATTTTCAACTAATGAGAATGAACCACAAGAAGGAGAAAACTTGCAAACGGATGAGAATTTAATGTGCTTAAAATTCCCATATAATTTGGCATCGAGTAATAATGGGTATAATAATATAGATGAGCAAACTGGGTTGCTAGCCAAACCTGTGTGTTCTGACGAATTGCGTGGTAAACATTACTCAAGTATTGGATCCACTGACACTAACCAAGAGACATTGAATAGTGATAGTGAGAGAGGTCAAGTGGAAAGGCAGGTGCAGCCGCGTGAAGAAGACGAGGAAGGAGGAGAGGTAGTTGTAAATGCAAGTGAATCTATGCACGACGAGAGAGCCAGACCATTGACATATGAACAAACAGAGCTCTTGCATCTGTTGGATTTGGCTAGGTAAAGGTTATTTAAGTTAATTTTAATTTAATAGAGAATGTATTATTACCGATGCATATGAACTTGTAGTTGTAGTCGTAGTAGTTAGGATATTTATGTGATTGTCCTATTGCCTGGGGAAGTGTTTTTGATGTTTGTGCGTTATTGAGGTGCCGAGGTGGAAAAAAAAGAAAACACAAGTTTCGTAATTTTGAATATTCACTTCCCAACCTTGTTTTGTTCAACCAAGTGTGTATTCCACCACTTATTATACAAACCAAGTCATTTTACACTCCTCGTATGAACTCAACGGCATTATACAAACGAACAGAGGTGATAGGACGAGGCAAGTTTGGGGTTGTCTACAAGGGGTACAATAAACAAACAAACCAAGTTGTGGCCATTAAGGTGCTCAATTTGGACACTGAAGAAGACGAAGTCATCGATGTTCAACAAGAAATCCAATTTTTAACGGAATTAAAGAACGTACCCAACGTCACCCACTACTATGGATCAATACTACACGATACAAAACTCTGGATCATAATGGATTATTGCGCAGGGGGGTCTTTACGAACGTTATTAAAAGCTGGGGTGTTGGAAGAAAAATACATCGGAATCATCGTTAGAGAACTTTTGATTGCGTTGAGCGGTGTGCATAAAATGGGGGTCATTCATCGAGATTTAAAAGCAGCTAATGTGTTGATCACAAAGGAAGGAAATGTGCAGTTGTGTGATTTTGGAGTAGCCACTAGAATGTCAGTAAATTCGAAAAGAACAACTATGGCAGGTACTCCTTATTGGATGGCACCTGAGGTGATTAGAACGGGTGATTCCTATGATAGTAAGGCAGATATATGGTCATTAGGGATTACCATTTACGAAATAGCAACTGGGAATCCGCCATATTGTGATAAAGATGCCCTGTGGGCTATGCAAATGATTTCAAAACTGACACCTCCTCGTTTGGAAGGTAGAGAATTTTCAGTAGCTTTGAAAGAATGTATAGCACTATGTTTGGATGAGAACCCAGAAGAAAGACCCTCGGCTGATGATCTTTTCAAGTGTAAGTTGGTTAAAACATATAAAATGTTTCCAAAGCAATTATTAAAGGAAGTCGTGTCTCGTTACTTATTGTGGAGAGATCGTAATTCTGCCCGAGATTCGGTGTTTATTAATTTGGAGGACGACGGTGATCTGGAAATAGCGGAAGATGCATCAGATAATCAATCAATTGTTGATGAAAGAACAGCTCATAATCATCAGATACAAGTGAAATGGGACTTTGATTCATTGAGCAGCAGAGAGTACATCATCGAGAACAATATAGATCTAGATCATGTTGAAGACAGCTACAATAAAAGCTATGATAGTCAAGGTGAAATCTATACATTGCCAACATTGAAAGCAGAATCCACAGTTGGTAGAAATCAAAGTACATTTGCATTAAACAACCTCCAAAATTCCACTACAACATTGAATACTATGAGTAAAACCGAAATTCCAAAGTCATTACAACTGTTATTCGAAGATGAAAGCGACAAAGGGGATGTTACAGATTTACCAGCACCAATTTCAGTAAATACTAGAATGGAATCCCCAACAATTGAGATTCCTGATATGGATGATCTTTCAAACTTTCCAACCACATCTACTCCACATCCTCCTTTGAATAAACCACCTACATTATATCATTCCCAATCAGCATCAGCTAGCTTAGAGTCACGTTATTCATCATCAGTAAATACCTCACCTAACGAAACACGTGCGAGAAAGAAGACTATATCAAATACAATTGCGAGTACAGCATCATCGCTCCAAACATTACAAGCTGGAACACATACACCTCCATATACGACACCAAATAGCTTCCGGACACCATCACCAAAACCCCCTCCGTCTACAAGTGGGCTCTTGAACTCCAACACGTTGACTAATAAAACGAATTCACCATCGAAAATGAAGCCATTGCAGTCAAACTTGAATCCACTATTACAGCCAATTAATTTCAAGCTTGGTAACGAAGGAAGTAGTAAACCAGAAAGTCAAAACCCCACGCTTCCTCAACAACCTCCGCCTCTTTTGTCACAGCAATCAATGCCGGCCATTCCTGTCGCAACCACAATCACATCGCAGAATTCTACGACAAATTTGAAGGCTAAGCGAAATAGACCTGGGTTCCATATACAAATGCCTACCCCATCGAACACAATCCAATCCCTTGCGGCGTTAACCAACGAACCTGATAATGAAAATGTTAATCAATTTGGAATAAATCCTGCCCAAGCTGCTGCGATGTCGATCTCAATGACACCTGTAACAGAAAAGGAATTAATTCCCTCATTAACTTCATCTACGAACCAAACTGAAGATGGTGACGAAGAGAAACCACAAATGGTACCCATGACCCGCGAAAGGGCTGATTCTGTGCCTGTTGCTGTATCGGTTCAAAGACCGCATCAGAATAGTATTCTGGCTCAGAAAAAAACTGGAGTTACAGTACCTCATCCCATGCCACAAACAGCACCAGCAGTACCCAATCCGGCAGGACCCAATTTGTTCTTACCTCGAGGTAATTCGACCTTGGGCTCTATTTCAACAGCAGGAAGCGGAACTGCTCCAAGTACAACATCAAGTGTCACGACTCCAATGGGAGTAGGAAGTACCGGTGGTAGTGGGATTGTCGCACAGGGAAAGTTTCCTGCTATTCCCCAGATAAACAATGAGTTTTTCATTGATGCAAAGAGTAATCTGCGTTTGGTTAATGAGTTGGAATCAATGATAAAGTTATTTAACCAAGGGCTTGAGGCTCTTGAGGAAAGTTTATAAGCATGTGTATAATAGGACAAGATACTATATAAATAATTGGTGGGTTTACAGTTTCCGTTTATTAGATCAATGAGTTGTAACACAGTTCCTTTCGTAGAACTCCTAAATTTTTCTATGCACACACATCCAGATAATATTCAAAGAAAAAAAAACATAATACTTGCAGCACAACATTCTTTTTCTTCAAACCAATTGCGATACCCTAATGCTGCTACCATGCCACCAAGAATCAGACGTCGAATCACATCGCATAGACGAGAGCAGATAGAGAAGGAACAAGATGAATTAGCTCAAACGATAGTGCGACCTTTCGATGTATTAAACGGACTTCCAGTGTCATTTAATCCACCACCAAACGGCAAGTATGAAGAAGTCCTCAACCAGCCATTGACCATCAAGGATTCAGGAGTATTATACCGATCTTTAATTAAATCACGATATACCTATGTGCATATATGTCCTATGTTTCGATTATATTGGGTCAAACAAAGTTCGTATGCGCGGAAATTGGTGGAATTGGATAAACCATTGCCGAAATCACTCAAGGATGATCCATTGATCAATCGGGCTTCAGTGTTGGGATATGAGGTCAATGCCAGGGATATAATGGTGAAACTATGTGATGCCGGTATAACTTTAGGTCCCCATTCTATGGAGATTAGAATCTTTATTGCAAAAGATGGGAGACCTGAGAAGGCGCTTTCAAAGAAGGAGCAAAAGAAGAGGAAGTTGGAAGAGTTGCAGAGACAGGAAGAGGAGAGACTAAAAGCGGCTCAGAGTGATGGGAAGAAGGAGGATGATAAGGATAGCAAAGATGACATTACGAATAAAGATGATTTGGGAAAGAAGAAGATTGAAGAGATAACAGAAGACCAAGATTCAAAACCTGATAAAAAGAATGGCGAGTTTGATGATAAAAAAGAGTCGAATGGGAATATTGAACAATCAAACAATGTGGATCAAAAGGCTAAAAATGACGAAGAATCGGGTATTGTAGAGAAGAAAGGAAGGATGATTGTCGATGAAAACAACAAAGACGAACAAGATGGCATTGAGGGTTCTATCGAAAACCCAGTCAATGACTCTAAAGATGATCAACTGAAGGAAAATGATAATAACAAAGATGTACAGGATGACACTAAAGATTCTATCGAAAGCTCAGCAGACAACTCGAAAGATGATCAACTGAAGGATGATGAGAATGGCAAGAACAATGAAGATAAGCTACAATCAACGGAGCCCGTCAAATCAATTAATGACGAAGATATAGATAACGAGACCACTCCTGGAGAAGCCACCACAACAGAAAATATACGTATGGAAGATAAGAACGATCAGAAGACCCAAGAAATCGATCAAGCTGCAACCCCGAAAGAATCCCAAGAGAATGGAAACATTGATCCTTCTATAAAGACAATCCAAGATGAGCCCAAACTTGCGCCAAAATCTCCGAAAAAGACAAAAGTAAACCCAAACCTGAATGCTTCTGAGGGAGCAGAATCAACACTGGCAAAGACTAAAGAAGATAATAGCGGAAACGCCACAAGACCGCCACCACCACGAGAAGGAACATCAAGTGAGGCATCCAGGAATGACATGAATTCAGTCGAGAACAGAATTATGATTGCTAATTTGAATCGTATAGCCATGGAAGATGCGTCCTTGAATGAATTGATGAAAACTGTGGCTCGAGGAGGCGCCTCTCCGCAAGAAATTGCTAGATTTCAAAAGTATATCCAACGAGCCAGAGAAATGGGTCCTCTTCCACCAGTGACTCAAGCAAAGAATGAGCAACCGAAAAAGCCAAAGAAGCAACCCAAGGAAAAGAAGCCACCCAAAGAGAAGAAACCACCAAAAGAGAAAAAGCCACCCAAAGAGAAGAAACCACCGAAAGAAAAGAAACCACCAAAGGAAAAGAAAGTGAAAGTATTAAAATCGCAAATACCCAAGAATGAAAAATTGACTGCATTTCAAGAAAGATACTTGATGGATGCCACCTTGTTGTTCGAATTTGTTGAGAATTCAAATACTAGGTTTCAAATCCCAAAGTATGCCATTTGTGAAGTTTTACCACCATCTACCATGATTAATTCTGAAGGAGATGATAATTCCGATAATCGCGATATTTTGATAAGTTTCATTTGGATCCATAATCAGAAGGAAATTGACGTATATGAAGAAAAACTTGCGGAATATAATAGGAAAATAAAGGAAGAAGAAGATAAGAAAAAAGCAGAAGAGGAGGAACAAAAGAGAAAAGCGGAAGAAGAGGAGCAAAAGAAGAAAGCTGAAGAGGAAGAAAGAACCCAACAAGAAAGTAAGACGAAGGAGGAGGACGTCCCGCAAATGGGAACAGCCGAATCTAAAGTATCTGAGGAGAAGCTGTTGGAGCAAGGCCTTGATGAGGATGTCAGAATGGAACAAAATAGCGAAGAGACGACTGAAATAGCTAAAGAAGATCTTGGGAACGTAGACGATCCTGAAAAGGATATTAAAGAGGAAGAAAGTCCAAATGGAGAAAGCACTGTTAAAGTAGAAGAGGATGCAGTGCTGCTCCCAGCGAAAAGAAAGGGTCCGGTTAGACGTGGAGGACGAAAGAAGAAAAGAGCTCCACCAAGGCGTGTTGCAGCACCAAAGAAACTTGAACCTCCTGCAGAGCCGGAATACAAGTTTACTCCTTTTTCATTTACTGTGCATGGTATTCCTTCAAGATTTGTCCCAATTTTCACGAATAGTGTCAAGCCATTAGAAGAAGTCCAGAGTAAGATGTCACATATTTTAAAAGTTGGGACAAGGATTTCGTCGTTTTACTTGTGGTATCAACTTGATGGGAAACTAGATGAACAGCTTGCCGAAGATATAAGAGTTCAATTGAATCAAGAAGAAAAGAAAATGACCGGGATTCCTTCTGTGCAACCAGACAAACCAGCAAGTCAGCCAAAGAAGCGGAAGGTAAAGGAAAACAACGAGGGGAAGAAGAAGGCTAAAGTTGATACTGTTAAGGTAGAAGCGGATGGGGGTGAGGGTGTCATACATGAAGATGGTTCAAATACGATCCAGGGCGAATCTAAACAGGCGTTTGTTCCTGAGGAGGAGGTGAGCGAAACTCCTGTTGTTCCTAAAGAAAGGGAACAACCCATTGATCAAAATGGTGATGCCTCCTTGGGGGAGAACAAAGAAGATTCCCCAGAACAAGATGATGTGATAATTAAGCAAGAAGCTAGAGCTACGTCGGATATGGCCTCTGTGGAAACTCAAGTCAGTCAGCTGTAATCCAAACGATAAAATTGTACATTCTAAAAGTTGTATACTAATGTATTATATAATATTATTACTTTCAAATTATGTATATATACAAGAAAATTTATTCCCATTTTACTTTGATGGAATAATCAAATTCAACAAACTTTGTAAACTATCATTGGCGCCTCTCCTTCTTGGAGCGCCACCAGAAATATCGGTAGTTTCATCACGATCTCTACGAGATTGGTTCATCCAGTTACCTGCTCTAATACCAGTAGCCGAGAGTCTTACAGTACCATCCTTGGTAAGTTCGGCTTCATTGACTTTAAATGGAACCACGAAATGTCTTACATGTTTCTCTGGATAGTTCTTTGCATAATTTCTTTGTAATCCAATTGAATGTTCTGACATATTACTAACAAACCCAGCAATGGATGCTTCTTTAGTACCCACGAGTCTACCTGGAGCCACTATATCATACTTGATACCATTTGGAGTATTGGATAATCTTCCTTTTTGATTATAGGAAAACCCTCCAGTTCCGTGAATTCCTCGACGTTCATCATTGGTGAAGTCGGTAAGTTCACTGGTTTTTCTTATGATTTTAGGGGAGGATTGCAAGAATTTTTTCAATTCTTCAATCCAGACCCCATGGGAAACTGGGGTTAATAATACTGAAGGGTTGTTTTCAGCAAGCCAGTTACGGAAGTCTTTATAGATATGGGGGTTCTTGGCTAAGATTTTCTTTACTTCGTGGACTCTTGATTTCGAATGTAAATTTAACGCATTTTGTAGACTTCCTTTGAATGAAGGTTGTGATTTTGAAGATTCGCTTGGGAATAATGGGTTTTCTTTCATATATGGAGTCTTGACTGGTGCACCAAGTTCTTGAAATTTAACTTTATTGAAATATTTACCAGGAGCGTATTCAACATCTGGCATACTAATCTTGTTATCGATATCATTAAAGACGATGTATTTTGCTGAGATTGGTTTTGGCAAGGAAGTCTTGATACCAAATTCCGATTTGGCTACTTCACCTGGTCTAGTACCAATGACTTGGTGGGTAGGAATTCCTGAAGCCTTAAGGATGTTGTTGCTGATAGGACTAGGTACCTGAGCAAGCTTGGAATTTCTCAATAACTTCAGAATGTTTTTGGTCCCCATTGTTGTCGGTCCTTTGAATTGGTTGCTTTGATGTTTGAAGGATTTTTCATCTTTGCCCAAAATTTTTTTTTTTTCATTCTACTGTTTGGTTAATTTGGTAAAAGCGGAAAAAAAGTTGAAAATTACCCGGAAATGTTACATTAGATGTTCATTATGTGATAAAGTCTACAAGTATGTGTTGTTGTTCTATCAATGCTAAAAGGAATATGAAAATCCTATACCAATCTTGGTAATCTCAGGGATATGCGTCACTGGGTTTAATCCCATTTTCATTCCTGTACTCACCAAAAAGTCCTTACATTTTCCTTCCCAAAGTAATTTAACCATCTTATCGTTCAAGCTTGTTGAAAATTTCAATACGCTTGAAAAGTCGCTTTCATTTACAAGAAGTTGGAATGCCGTAGTGACTGTCTCGTTTGTGTGGTTTGGTTGTGCCTTGCTCTTGTCCGTTAATAACTGAGGGTTTATCCTGAACTCATTATCCAGGCTTTCAATCGGATTCATGACTACTCTACTATGGTGTTTGTATGGGCTTATTGGTACTGGCTGGCTATCTAAATGACCGTGATTATAAGATCTTAAGTGATTATTCTCTCGAGATGAGACAGTTATGTCATGATTCTCAAAGGTTGGGAAGTTATTCTTCTTGCCGTAATTGTATAGTTCGAATCCTAATGACAAATTACTTGCATACGAATACCAATTGAAGTCATATCTGGAACAAAATGTCGACGCCACTGATGTCTTTACCGTATAAGACGAGGAAATGTGACCTATTATGGGGTTGATGGCAAGTGTCATTGTTAGTGGCTTCCCGGTAGATGTAGATCTGGTGGAGTATCTAAACGCAGTAGATAATCCGGGACTCATTGTTCTTGCGGCATACCATATTTCTGTTCCAACTGATATGACCGAGTTATCGAATCTTGGAATCAAAACTGGATTGACATGTTGATGGGATGAAGTACCGAAATTGTATAAACATCTGAAACCAAGTAATGATTCGTTGGTTGAATATATGAATTCTCTCAGATACTTTGCTGTATTATTCTGTAAATATACAATCATTGTTGCGTTTTTATCAAGATGAGGGTTGCTAATTGTTTTTATTAACAATTGGGTATTGTCTGTAATTCTCTTGATTATCATTGCTTCCAAGGCAGATCCTGGGAAGTACATTCTTCCATATAACAATGAGCTTCTGTTGTATTGTTTGGGTGATATTCGTTTGCGGTTATTTGTTGCATATGGTTCAATGATTCGAAATCCAGCAATTGCATCTTGTAATGAGATTTCTTTAGTGCCCATGGTATTAGTCAATGGTACCGAAGAGTATAAATAAGCCAATGATCCATTGATAGAATGGTAGTTTGATAATGAGAAGGATGAAGCAAGGTGTTGTGTAGATTTAGATGATGTGTCTACTCTGATACCATTAGGAATGGGGAATTCAAGTAATGCCTGTGATGTTGCAGTAATATTTGAGAAGATGTTGTCTTCATTCCAATTGGTTGATTTGTAAAAGCATCTCTGAAGATATTCCATATATGTGTACATTTATATGATAGGGGGGGGTTATTGATTTTATTAGTTTGAGTTTATGGTGATGGATATTTCACTATGTATTGGAGTGTGTTTGTTTTTTTACGATGGTGATGATTCAGAGTCTCAATAGTTTTGAAGTTTTGTTTTCTTAGTGTACTTTATGGTATAATTGATCCACAGTCAAGCTGCTACGCTCAGTTTACATCCTTACACTCGGATATTATTGATTCTAATACTTGATCTAAATAAGAGAATGCACTATATAAATTCGTAATTGACAATTTAAATTTGGATGGGGTTATAGATAAGGTAGATACGTCGAGCATCGAATGAAACAACCTGTCAAACATGAATACGGTCATGACCTAGTTAAATTACGAATAAACGAAATCTTACTAACCGGAAATGTCTGTACTATCCAAGTCATAGTTGTTGAACTTCGCACTCTCTGACTATTTTCATCAGATGGCTCTTCATTCAACTTGTCGTAAGCGTTAGGCTTAATATTGTCCAACTTGTCATCGTCGGACGGCACTAACTCGTCATAAGGTTTGGATGTACTCTCTTCCATTTCCGATTGTTAGTAATAATTCGTCTACTCGTAACATAATTAGGTCTTCTTCATGAGCATTTCGTCCATCTATATCAGACATATTATTTCTTTCGGTGCTCGGAATATCTACCTTATCTCTATGAGCAATCAACTCATCTATCTGATACATTAGAATTCCGTCAGAACCTTGCGTTTTGTAGTCATAATTCAAATCAACAGTCAATATCATAGTCTCTCGTAAATTCGTGTATTCCTTTGTCACGGATGAAATCCACCAACATTTCCACATAATCCAGGTCATCAGAGTCATCTTTAAGACAATCGAGGTTATTTTCAACTTCTCTCCTAACGTCTTCCAACTCTCTCATGTTCAAAATATTGGCATATAATATCCGTTGATGAGTTGAAACAGAGATTTTAGAAAACACCTAGTTTCTTGTCCTTCTCTTCAAGTTTCCTTCCTCTTCTATTGCTTATAAGCAGCAGAGAACTTCTGTCGCAATATCCTGAGACTTTAAAGGTCTACCATTCATATCACTAACCAATTTCTCGTGAGATGGAACAACATATTCTTTCTCAGAAGCATGTTGCCGTATTATTTGACTTGAATCTTGCTATCCAACTTTCCGACACCCTTTGATTTCTAATCTATTAGTTTTAATCACAAGATGGGTCTTATGAAGTAAGGTTAAAGCGTAGTGTTAATTAATCTGCAATTAAACTAAACACAACAATAATATTATATATATAGTTTCCATCCACTACGCTACTGTACCCCCCATAAACTATGTGAAAAACATTCAATAAATACGTTCTTGTTTAGTGGTTAGTTAAAGTGTTCCTTAAGCTAAAGAAGGTTGATTACGTAATTATTCATTTTTGTACTTTGCTGCAAGTAGCATTCAGTAATAAATACAAATCACCAGAAACAGAAAACCGGATATCAAAGGTGACAAGATAGAAGCTCAAGAAATGAAGGTCATGTCCAAGATGAATGGAATAGTAGTAACTATTGGTTTGTGTTGGCCTGACTGTTCTCAATTTAATTTACTAATTACCGTCAGTCTCTGAGTCTCTCTGACTCTCTCTCTGACTCTGACTCTCTCACTGTCTGTTTTGTCTGTAGTTTGTATGTGATAAGATTGACTCATTAGAAAAAAAATAATTAATTTATTTCTGTGTCTGTCTGTCTGATAAAAACGGAAAAATGAAAAAGAAAAACTGCAATCGTTTTGCTTATCCAGTAAATTTCCATCAATATCTGATTATTCACTATATTAGACACACACCCACACACATATACACACATACACAGGATCCACAATAAACTAATAAATAATGTCAAGATCAACAACCCTTAAGAGAATAACCAACGAAACCAAAATCCAAATAGCCCTTAGTCTCGATGGTGGTGAAATAGCCCTTGAGGAATCCATTTTCCCCAAGGAAAAACACGATGAACATGCAAAGCAATTAACGGGGAACCAACTCATCAACGTCCAAACTGGAGTTGGGTTTTTAGACCACATGTTGCATGCGTTAGCAAAACATTCTGGGTGGTCCTTGATTGTCGAATGTATAGGTGACTTGCACATTGATGACCACCACACTTCGGAAGATGTGGGAATTGCATTGGGTATGGCGTTCAACAAGGCCCTTGGTCCAATCAAGGGAGTAAAGAGATTTGGTAGTGCATTTGCTCCATTAGATGAAGCATTAAGTAGAGCAGTTGTTGATTTATCAAACAGACCATATGCAGTCATTGATTTGGGTTTAAAGAGAGAGAAAATTGGGGACTTATCAACTGAAATGATCCCCCATGTGTTTGAAAGTTTTGCCCAATCGGCGGCCATTACCATTCATGTTGACTGTTTAAGAGGGTTTAATGACCATCATAGAGCTGAAAGTGCATTCAAGGCATTGGCCGTGGCGTTAAAAGAAGCCATTTCTAAAACTGGAACCAATGATGTCCCAAGTACAAAGGGTGTGTTATCATAAGCTTGATGAGTGTCCTATGTTTATATGTATATATATATATCTTGATTAATAGAGAGAGTCAGTACCTTCACTTTATTGTTGACAGTTAACACCCATCGCTGATTGTACCAGAAAAAGAAAAAAGAACTTCACTAAATTTTCAGTTTTCGCAACTCAACTCCTCTTACTCATCTCTCTTAATATTCAGTCACACCATAAACCAATGTTTGCCCAAATACAAAAAAGAGGCTTCTGTTGGTCAGCTAGATTGTTGAAAAATGAAATAATACCGCCATTTCCTCCTCGTGATATGAAGAAAGGTGATGTAAAGACTTTCGAAAGAAACTTACCAAAGACCCAAGACGATGTTAAGCCGTGGGACGCAAAGAATATATCCAAGGATGACTTCTTCAGAAGAAAGTATGCAAACATAAGTGACGAATATCGTGAAAAATTAAATGAAAAAGTCGCAAGACAACGAAGAATGAGGGAGTTAAGGGTTGCTGAAGAACGTGAAAAACGACATGAAATGAAACAACGCGCTATCCAAGAACGTAGACGTCAGGGGTATAGAGGAACAGTTGTGATCAACCCCTTGTTTGAGTACGTTTTTGGAACTCATGCAGTAAGGTCTGTTCTTACCGCTGGGAAAAGAGTGTGTAATGCCTTATATGTCTACAACTGCAAGGATTCAAATTTGATCAAGATGGCTAAAGAGCAATATGGAATCAGAATTATCGATGCACAAGATAAAAATGAATTAAATGTATTAACCAAGAACGGTGTTCATAATGGGGTTGTATTAGAGACGAAAGCTTTAGACTTACCTTATATCAATTCAGTTGGAGAATCAGCAAATGGAGAATATGGATTACAAGTCTACAGTGATGAAGATAATTCCATTGAATTAAAAACCAAACTGGTAACTAGACCAGGGAAAAACCTTCATCCATTGGCATTATACTTAGATGAAATTCAAGACCCTCAAAATATGGGTAATATAATCAGAACCGCCTACTTCCTCGGTGTCGACTTTATCATTCTTCCCGACCATACCAGTGCCAAATTGGGTCCCGTAGCTAATAAGGCATCGGCAGGGGCTTTGGATGCCATGGATATGTACCAAACCAAGGACGGGTTGAAATTTGTAACCGATGCACGTAACAACGGCTGGCATGTGATAAGTACCAGTGGTAAACCCGATGCATTGGAAGATAAGGATAATCAAAATAGACACGTTAAAGTATACGAATCATTGAAGAGCAAGTTTATCGAGTTGTCGGATTTACGAATGATTTTGGAAAAGACTCCAGTTATGTTGGTTATTGGAAGTGAAGGAAAGGGAGTTCGAACAAATATTAAATTAAGATCAGATTACCTTGTGGGCATCCCTCAGGGTAGAGAAGGTGATAAGTTGGTTGATTCGTTGAATGTGGTTGTTGCTACCGGGATTGCCATCTCTAGTTGTATTTAGATAGACTTAACATAACTGCAATAAAAGAAATTGCTCATGTAAATAGAAGGATATAAAGTTTCAATTTAAAACCTTGTTGACTGGGTTGCTTTGCATTGCTAACTTTTCCCATGAGAAATGTTGGTTCATGTTTGATGGATTTCCCAACAAATGTGATAATTTGTTCACCTATAAATTCAAGAATGTATCCCTCGTCATTCAAAATGTCCCTGTTTCTTTTTAACCCAAGCTTGACACTCGAGTAGTCTTTTTGATAGCCTAGTGTAAACAAATTGTCTTTCCAAAGTTATAAGTCAATTTGCATCTAAATCACACACACAAACATCAAGAAATCTTAAACATAGATCATTATGACACAAAACCAAAGAACGATCCACTTGGTTGTTCTTGTTCATGGGTATGTACACTTTCACAATAAGACCACGCCATTATAAGTCACAACTAACCCTTGACTTGAATATAGACTCTGGGGTCATCGGTCACACTTGGGTTATCTTGAAAAACAAATTGTTGAACATATAAAACCCGCAAGTGATGAAATCCTTGCTGTATACAGAACTGGTTCCCATAGCGGATATATGACCTATGACGGAATTGACATCAATGGGAAAAGGATCTCCGACGAAATCTTACAAGAAACGAAACGACTCGAAGTTTCCCATTCTACTACTGTTTGTAAATTTTCCATTATTGGATACTCCTTGGGTGGGTTGATTGCTCGTTATGCAATTGGGATTCTTTACAGCCATGGATACTTCGAATCAATCAAGCCCATTAACTTTGTCACATTTTGTCTGCCTCATGTGGGTGCTCGTAATCCTTCGGCGCCCACATTTGGAGTACGGTTTTATAACCGGATTGCCCCCTTCACGTTAGCTACCACGGGATATCAATTGTTTTTAAGTGATTCAATTGTCAATTTCGATATGCCATTGTTGGTATGGATGGCTGATTCAAGATCGTTGTTCTTCAAGATGTTGGCCAAGTTTAAGTATAGAGTAACCTATGCCAATTTTATCAATGATAAAAGAACATCATTGTATACCAGTGCAATTTGGCAAGTGGATCCTGTCAATTCGGTTCATAACAGTCTTCCAGAGAACATTCATGCAAAATATATTAGAGGGTATGAACCTACCGTTGTTGATGTTAAGCTGCCAATGTACTATGAAGAACGGGTTCATTCGGCGATACATGACTGGATTGTATGGAGATACACTTGGTTGGTTTTGAGTTGGATGGCACTTTTGTTCAAAGGGTTGATATATACTCCCATATTGTTTGTTGCCGTTATGCTTTCAGCCAGTTTACAGCATGCAAGAATGCACAGAAGAGTGCACAAGTTTTTGAGTGATACTTCGAACAATTTGTTTCATTTGTATGAATATTTAGAAGAAGAACTCACTGATATTGATAATCATGACCTTCTGGAATCAAAGACTGGCGATTTTGTCTTGAGTGATTTTGAAAATGAAGTGAATGAAAAGGTTCAGGATTCACAGGATATGTTTTTCGAAGATATCTATGCTGCAACGGGGTGGGAAGAACCCCATTCAAGAAAGGGGACACCATTGTACTTGACTGACGATCAACGGACTATTATCAAGAGTTTGAACAAGCTTAGTTGGGAGAAGTATCCAGTGGTTTTGAGAAATACCTTACGTACCCATTCTGGGATCATTGTCAAGAATGAAGCGGATGAGACATATGATGAAGGTCGGGTTGTTGTTAATCATTTTGTAAATGAAGTATTTAGATTAATGTAGATAGTTTGATGCTGCAAAATTTTTTTTTCCATTTTGGTTGCGAAAAAAAGAAAAAGAATTAACTCAATAAACGCTAATCAACATTTTTACTTGACATTTTTACTTCATGTATCAGCGGCTAATTCAATTCGTTTCAACAAGAGATTGACGTCAATGTTTAAGGCCAGAGCTTTCAGGTCTCTTTTTGAAGGCTTGAGAAGAAGTACCTCTCGAAGCACGAAAACAATTGTCCAACTACCAGGAATAACCGAGGATGAAAAACCAAAACCGCCAATTATCGAACCAACCGAATATCGAATCATCACCTTGAGCGTCAAAGTCCCCCTCCATGATTCGTTTTGCGAAGCAGCCGGAGTCAGGATCAAGGAATACAAATGGGTATTACGACCATTGGTATGCTGGAACAAATACATCTTGATCTATGTCAAATTACAACATGCAAAATCAGTCTTGGACAAATTGGTTAAAGATATTCATCACCAAATTGATTATTCTCAACAAGTCAATGGCGGGGCGATATTGGTTCATTGTAAAGATGACACATTCCTCGTGAGACTATTACGCATGAATTCGCCCATATTTGGAATCCTTTTCATTATCCTTAGGAAGAATGGCGCGTTTGATGTGTATAATAGTAAAGATGTGGTTCCATTCTTGAATGAGATTAATATGCGATTAGTTCGACTTGCGCGCCCATATCCACGAGTGGTGTTTTATATCTGGGGGGTTTCGGCCACTATTCCCCAACGAGAATTGCTCGCGTATTTTAAAAGAATTGGGAAATTGATCTCATGGAGATTTGCACCCATTGGTAAAGATACCAAATACCACGTTATTCAATTACAATATTCCCGATTTCTGAGAATAATGCACATCAAAGATTTAATTAAAAATTATTGTACTGCTAATATGATCTTGCATCTGGAAACAAGAAAGTTACATAGCTTATATAGCAATCCATGATACTGTACAACAAAAGAAGGAAATTGTCAATGTTTTTCTAAATCAATTCTACATAATTAGCGGGGAAAATCCCGGTAACACCATTGTTTCTACCAGTCCACCAATCATCTACAGTTTCACTCTTCTTTATAATGTCAATGACATCACCCTTTTTAAATGGTAAATCGCCTGGTTGTTCTCCCTTGAATGTGTAAAGAGCAATAGCTTGATTAGCATTCGTCTTTGGAAGTCCTCCAAAATTTGGTTTCGAGGACGCTGGTGGTCTTGTTGGACCCGTACTACCACCTCCATTCCTGTCAC
>JAKUCC010000081.1:0-28947 GCA_030563365.1 Hemisphaericaspora xylanilytica | reverse complement strand
GTGAACAAATAGAAAATAAAATAAAGAATCATAGAAAAAGAAACACATTTCCGTCGTCTACCAGTTGCCTTCCATTTTTTGACAGTACACGTGAACCCATGACGAGAGCGCCTTCCTCCATTCTTCCTCTTTTGTTCATTCTCTAAGTATCACATACCCGCAATTTTCACAAGCAAACCCGGAAAAGTAGAGGATATCTTTGGGGATGTCACATACGGTTATCGTCCACTCAACCGTCAAAATTGGGTAAGATCTTTGGTGAACAATCAATGCGGCATTCCTTTTTGGAATATGGAAACACCCAAAAACAGAAGTTATCGGAAATATGAACATCTAGAATATAATGATTGATATTTTCTTTTGTGATTGGTTGACACCTGTAAGGGAAGCATTGTTTGTCAATTATTAACACTCATGGAAAAGTGAACTGGTCACAGAAAAATATTTTTCTGGCTTAGCATGTTCAACAACCATTGAGGAGAATCATCAATATCAATGACAACAACAATAATTGATTAAGGAATTGTCGTTCAGAAAACAAAACCAAAAAATACAAAACGGACTTACTTCATCAAAGGAGATGAAAGAAGACGCAATACAATATCAATCATACATGACAATGGTAAAAAATTGTTTCGGATATTTCCATTTAATGCAATTCTTTATGACGCATGTTTCCTCAAACAACTAGAGGTTTACAATGGGGACTCCTACTTGCGGGATGGAGGAGGTCATTGCTTTACACAAAAGTGAGTATCTGTTAACCAATAGATTCTTCTTCACGTTGCTGAAAAAAACAATAACCAATAATTGCGTTTTGTTTGTGTCCTTTATTCTATAACAATTTTGTATTTACAATGGATTTATAACTGAGTGGTGTATTAGCTAACAATAGTTCACTTTTCCAGAAGCATGCACCTCACGGACATAAAAAATAAACAAATGGAAAAAAAAATATTATTTTTTTAACCCAATTTTTTTCTTGTGTTTGCTCTTTGGGTTTTCTATGTTAGAGCATATTCATTTGCGTTTCTTTTGTAACGATCCCATCACTCGTATACTCTACCTAGTGAGGGCAGTGGACGAAAAAGTGGAGTATTAAGTGATACCGTAGCTCCCCCCTTTTGTCAACTGACGAAGGTAATGCCTGGCTTTTTATTATTACTATTATATTGCATTCTAAGGCATTCTTTGTTCCAAAAGAGGTATTCTCGTATGGCCTGCATCACTGCGTCCCCCCCACTCCATTCACTCCCTTCCAAAAGAAGTAGATGGGGAACGGATCTTTAAGATTAGAAATTTGGGGGATTCTTTATTTCTTTTAACCAGCTTCTATTGTTCAAAGCAACTTCCGTACATTTGTCTGTGTCTCTCATATTCCTTCTCTTCTCTTCTATTTTATTTTTGATTTTGGCTGGGGGCAGTAAATTCGGAAAGATTAAACGAATTTAGTAAAAGTTTAATTCTATTTAAAAGTATAGGCCAAAAAAAAGAAATGACTACCCACCAACCCACTGCCCACTGGCGAAGCCGGGTACTACGATAACCACACAAAAAGAAAACAGGCAGATGAGGAGAAGTCAAATTTTCAATGTAGAAAATAAGAGTAAATTATTTGATAAAGCATTGTTCTCAATTTTGCAAGGTAATAGTATACTAAGGTCAGAGAGAAACAACTACCCAGTCCGTACGGGCATTGGCAAATGTGTGAACATTAGCGGGTATGCCAGTAGAATATTGTAATGGACCTTTGTGCCCGCTTCTATTGGCAATTGCATATGCATGAACAGTAGTAGCAATAGGAGGACGAGTGGCTGCAGAAAATGGTATTGTGATTGAACAAAGGGAAAAAACCATAACGTCATCCATATTTTTATTCTTGACCCTTTTTTTTTCCCTTGCTGTTGGATGTTAAACTGGGAGACTCTACGTATCCCTCCTCCTCCCTCTCCCCCCTAAACAGAAAAACAAAAGAGTACTAAGGCTTCCTCTTGCCCATTACTGTAATCGTTTAGCTTATCATAAGGTGTAGCCCATTCTTGTTTTGCATTGATAGAGGCGTGTCTGTATAGTAGTGACCCAACAAAGGACAAATTGTTGCTGTAATACCGTTGGTTTTTCATTGTTTGCCCATTCTCTATCTTTTGATTTCTCCCTACCGTTGCATGATTTGTGCTTCCCATCATGCTATGGGTGAGGACAACATCGTGTCATATACAATTTATATTATGCATATACAATGGAAGGATTTAGAGACTCTTTAATGCAATAGCACACAAGTAACACACCATTTTGTACCCATAGAATCGTTCTACATACCACCGATACCAGCAAAATAATCACAAAACACGGTCAAAAAGAAGTGCTGACCTCTCATGATAAAATCGAGCGAGAAAATTACCGGAATATTTTCTAATTTCCGACCTTCCACTTTGCTATGCATGGATGGTATATAAATCATATGTTATTATGGATTTGGCATTTCTACATCCAGTTTTGTAACCTCACCTCTCCCCTTTTTTTCTTGATGCGGCACATCCGAGGAACAACTGCGATTGTCTTGGTTACTTCTGTTGCATAATCTTCTCAGTATCACACGCCCTGGGTCCCCCCCAAAAAAAGATACAAAACAGGCAACCGGGACAAGAACAGGGAACATCCGGGAAATGCACCAACGAGCCCTGGATATGTAGAGGCCACGAGCGGCGTATGAGTTTCCCTATGTCCAAGGCTCACCTCAAAACATATACACATTCTTTTGAGGAATAACACAAATCGTCACTTTTCGTGGACGATCGGATGATCGCTCAACAAATGTACATGCATCAAAGGGGAGGGGGTTTGATAATAATAAACATTCGATGTCAATTAGCAATGGTGGCTAACGCCGACAGAGATACCACAGGGACCCTCTGACACACGCACTCTCTACTTTTGTTTACAATCTAATGAACTTATTCGTACTATTGTTACATTAAAATTAATATATAGTTTGATGACATAAAATATCAACTACTAAAAAGTCTTTTTATCAATTACTACCAAGAAACCAACCAGTTGAACCCCAAAGAAGAACCTATTATTAAAACAAACAAAATCATAAAATTAAACTCGTCACTTAGAATTGCAAATGAGCATCACATTGAGGAATCTCAGTATAATAACTCTGTAAGGCTCTCTTTAATGCCGGAACCAATTTATCCCAGCGTAAGATACGAACCTCTTTATCAAATCCCCGTGGTTTTCGAATTTCATAGCCCATAATTCTTTTGGCAAGCTCGACACGGTAGTCTTGATTAGTAGGTGTAGATGATTTTGTTTGTTGGGACATGGTTGATGATGGAGTGGGTCCGTGTTCACTCATTCTTGAACTGATGGGTTTCTTTGACCAGAATGGGACAAGATTAGATCTCACTCTGCCACGTTCCCTTCTCTTTTCGGAAGGATCTTTAGATTGAGTACCAATTAACAATTCAACAATCTCAACCACTTCAACTGATGTGATGTAGTATTGATAATATTCTCCATTTGAATCGCTCTTGATATAATTGTTCTTTGGAGAATTTCCCATCATGCCATTACCAGTACCTTCATCATCATCGGAAGATAGAGAATCATAAGCTCCATCATAATCATTCAGGCGAACATCACATTCTAAACAGGAAACTTCAACAACATCAACGTTTGGAGGTGGAGGTAAGGTAATTGGATTCTCATTGGCACCACCAACAATCGAAAAGTTGGCTAATATCTTGGGTCCATTTTGAATTCTTTCGATTCGAATTATTCTTCTGCGATCTTCCTTTTCTGAGGTTGACCATTTAGGATAACAAATATCATCAACCGAAGCACCAACTAAACTTAATTCAGTGGGGAGGTATAACGAATTACTATCAATTGATTCTTTGGGTGGACGGGTTGTACATCCTCCAGCAGAAACACCTCTCACTACTCGATATCTTCTCTTAGTACTAACTCCTAGTTGCGGAGTACCAGCTTCCGATTTAATATTTGGACTGGAATAGTAACTAACCGATCTCTTTCTTGTTGCAGGTTGTTGTTTGGGTTGTTGTTGATGATTTGTATTACTATTGGAATATGACAAGTTATCCTGTGCAGATGGAGGGGAAAATTGATGTGTGGGAGGCAACTCAAAGTTTATTCTTGGGGAAATAACACTGGAGAATTGATTAGGTTGATAATTATATGCTAATGAATTGTTGGCATCAAACAACGAACTCATCGACGATGCCGATGCACCAGCAGCAGCCATATGACTATCATGAATTGGAGTAGTAGTACAACTGTTCATTGTATAGTCAATTATATCAAACCCTTGTTTAACAATCTGTGATTGTGCAGCAGGAGGAGCATCGGAATATATTGATGATGAAGCCGACCTATACGATGGCTTTTGCAGATCAATATAGGACCCATAGTACGATTGACCAGAATTATAACTATTATCCGAACTGCTGTTGCTTGAAGGTATCAAACTTGTTGCACTCATCAAACCAGGCATCGTCGAATTGTATGCAATCTGCTGCTGCTGCTGTTGTTGTTGTTGTTGTTGAACTGGTTGTTGGGACAATCCCATAGTGGTATAATCAGTAGCAAGTGCTGCTGTCTTGACAACTTGTCCGTTGGCAATTGAACCAGCACTGCTCATATAATTCAAAAGCAAACTGTCATCTAACGATTCATCCATCATGTATGTGCCAGTTGCCATGGTGGAAGTAGTGGCCAACAGAAAGTCATTTAATTGGTTTGCATCAGTGGGATCTAGCATGTCAAAGCGAGTAGTATCAAAGAATAGCGGGGATGGTGAAGTAATCATCAAGGACAGTGTATGATAGTGGGGGAGGGAAATGAGGATATATGTATTCTCTATATTTTCAAATCAAGTAATACCTCAATGAAGGAAGTAGTAGCAAATATAATCACAGTAAATTATGTTAGAGTCAGTCAATGGCAAGCTATGATCCAAACTCTGAATAATTATTCAAAAGATATATTTAAGAGGAAACAGAGTCTGTTGGTAATGGTTAGTGTAGAATGGGGGAAAAAATAACGTATATTTATAATTTAATCAATTGGGAACCATTCATCAAAATTTGGAACCAAAATGATATTAGAAAATAATTTTCCTTCTCTCACTCTCACTCTCACTCTCACTGACGCACTCTCACTCACTCACTTATTTTACTCACTCAACCTATTCTGTCTATTACATAATTAATAAGTCATTAAAATTTAAATATAGAAGAGAATAAAAATAATATATTTTTTTTTTAAAAAATACAAAATGAGGTTAAGCATAGGAAATTTTATTTTTTAAGAATGGCTGTTTGTACTATTAAAAAATATCCTTCTCTTTTTCCTCAATTTTTTTTCTTTCTATTCGTACAATAGACATGGTTTCCAAGAAAAATAATATTTTATTTTTTTTGATGTATTTGGGTTGTGGCATGGGTGCTGCAGACAGGGCAGGGGGGGAGGAGCAGAAGGAAAAAATATTTTATTTTTTATTTTGTCCTTTTTTTTTCATTCCCATTATTATTTTGTTCTTATCCTTTTGGAAATCTTGCAGGACAAATTGCTTTTCTACACTTCCTGTAGTTTAGGAGGTTGTACATATATCCTTAAATTTTTTTATGCATAATCAATCTTAGAAAATAATTATTTTTGGTCAGTGAGAAAACATGTCACACAAAACTTTAATAATGGTTATCACTCTTCCTGTCGATTTTCTTAATGATAAATCTATCAGTTGAATAGATAATGGAAAGGGCATTCGTTGTATCGCAACTCTCACTTCACTTCCTCCTCATTTGTAGGATTTTTCGCACCTTACAATGCGATCTATTGATTGGCCAATAGATACCCCACTACGGTGTTTTGCTTTCTCTGTTGACCTCAATCGCGGTTCTTCGTCTCTCACCTCCCCCCCCCACCAATCCCACGCGGCAGTCCATATAATGTATTTGTGACAAAGTTTCATGTTGAACTCTAAAATGGATGCCACTTTCGTTCCTCCACCGAATTCATTTTACCATCAAGGCTGTATTTTGTATTTGGGTTGAGAGATTAGGGTTGCATTCTTCCCAATTGTTTATTCATGCAACCGCAACCTAACAATTTTTGAAAGAGCCGCAGTGCAAGTTTACACGATATTAGGCAATTGGTTTAAAAATAAAACAACATGTCTCAATATGCGCTTGAAAATTATAATCAACATAATCAGTGGTTGTTCTTCATTATCACCCACGGAAACCGCTTTAAGAAGAATCCCGGTTGGTGGTTTGGTAAGTTGAGTCCTTTGTCTACAAACTTATGTATGAGACGGCGTTTTTACTCCAACGTTATTGAATGAGGATGATAGGAAGTAAGTTAAACATTTTGAGAGCCCGATCTCTTTCACAAGCCAATCAAGTGTAAAGATTGTTAATTTTCGTGTAACATCACAGCCAGGGTATTCATGGGCTAGAAAATAAAAAAATAATCTGATAAGTAGATTGACACTCGCGAAACACACCACGGGTTGATCACAATTAAATTTTAAATCATAGATAATGATAATTCTTTGGGGGAGATCATGCTTCATTCACTCAAGTCGCGCCGATGATTATTTTGCATGAGTGGTATCTGAAGTATTCTATGAAGTACCAAACAGTCTATCAACTTGCATCCTTGGCATGATCCACCCAAGTAATCTACTACAACGGAGATCAACAAAATACTTTAACATTAAGCCTCGATAAAGATTCGTGGCTTGACATTACGTCTCTACCCGATGTGTTTCATCAGGTCCGCGGATGTCTTAAAACGCAAAACAAAGCAAAATCTTAATTCATATGGTCTGGTCTTGATGCGTGTGAGTTTTAGACATTGGATATCTATCTATCTATCGATCATTATCCCAATACCAATGTTACATATTCGGGAGTTCTTACCTAAAGGATCTTTCACCCTTTCAGTTATGTCTCGGTTCATCATACCAAGATCGCATATGTTGCCATTCCTGTAATGACACAACTATTGATTCACGGTTGTGCTTAGTATGCAAATAATACCAAGCCTAAACCCAGTTTGGTTCATCTAAGTGAATATTCATGCTGGTGATTCAATTTAACCGAAAAATTTAGATATATGCGTAACTAACATGGTATTTTCCCCTTGACGATGGCTGTATAATTAGGTTAACTAGTGGCATTATTTTCCCGGAAAATAGTGAGTATATGTCCTTGACTGCACAGTCTATCTCTTTCGTATAAAATTCTAATCATAAGTAAATTCTTCCACGTTTTACTGAACCAGTTTTTCTTAATAGCAAATCCAGGGAATGCCACTTCAACAATTACATGATGCCTTTCATTTGGCAGGTCCTTATTATCTTGGCTTAGCCTTTTATGGCGCTTGCAAAAAGCAACCATTGCAACTTGAATTTACTTTCGTTTATTGTTGCAAAAAATACAGTCACCAAGACAAAATAGAAACTCTCATTTGCAACCCTCGCTATCATACCTTATTTCTTATATTAATGCAACATGTTTTAGATGCAACGATTTAGTCTTAGCATGGTAAATAAAAGCTCGATAAGAAAAATTCTAACGGGAAATATGACCAGGAAAGAAGGGGACTGTAGTTTTAGTTTTCGTAATTATCCGATACGTCATTTAATTCTTGAAACTCCTATGGTGACCCACAAGAACTAAACATTCAATACAACAAAGTAAATGATATTGGAGATACTCCTAGGAAGCCTCGATTTGTTTGCAAGAGATGTTTCACATCTTTTATTGATGAGCATTTAGCAAAATTATAACTTTAGACAATTGGTCTAAAACAGCTAAAGTAGTAAAACTTTCGTGCCTTTCACATTTCAACATTACAGCTGATATAACGTCATTGATGCATTGATTAGTTGTATTTCCCCATACGTCCTGAAACTTGATCTAATTGTGAATAGATTGCTAATTCGTATCGAGATTATATTTGTGATCACAAAAAGCCCTAATCACATAAGACCAATTTATTTAAACCTAGTTGTTGCAACATTCAAAATCCTCTTAAACCTTCCCAATACAGTTTCATGAAATTGTCTGAATCTTGTGTTACTTCAGATCTAGAACCTATGTAGGGGAGGAACTGTAGGAAGAGAAGGGGGGTAGACTCGGCTTCCCTCTTCAATTAATATGAAAGTTTCATTTGTCGTTTTTTGTCAGGGTTGCAAAATGGATGGTTTAGATTTTACCGAGAAAGAACATGGTATCACGACGGGGATTGACAGAGAGTTGTCTGATCTTTCTCGTCAAACCATAAATTCTGCAGCTATTTGTGATTGACATGTTCGACAAGTCTACATGAGCCATTTTGCTTGCTTCAGGTTGTTTCAGAAGGTTGTTAGACGAGATTTTGCAACACATAGGAATGGTCTGTTTATACTATTGCCCAATCTATCATTGCCAACGAAACTAGTTATGTTCTCATGATTTTACCCATTGGTGAATCCTAGTAAGCATCCATTTGGTTTAGCGACTGTTAGAGTTTAGAGGAACTATCTGATCATATATCACCTACGCCAAAATTAGGGTTTACGAGTAGAGCATCTGCAAGAAACCATAGCCTATTTTACGGGATCCTGTCAAGAAAAACCTAACTATGTTTGAAGATGCAAAGTTCTACAGACTAATGCCAATATCCGTAGCACCTGAAGAGAACTTTAAAGCCAAAGGATCTATACTTGCCTACGCAACCTAATGCTTCATCCAATTATTGTTCCTGTATTTTAGGCCCTTCCCTGAATATGGTAATATTGTCAATGACATATGTGAGAATTATCGGTCGGGGAGTAAAATCTAATGCAGGATGTTCATTTTTAACTTGCATATCAGACTACGTAAATCTGCGGATGCTATAAACCCGTGCCAAGTTTGACTATTTTTTAAACTGTATGAACTAAACAAAGACGAGACTTAAATAATCCACTATTTTATAAAGCTGATTACCCAATTTTCCCCATTTCCTTAAGCCTAGCATGGTGGAGAAATCCAGATTTTCGTTAGACTTGGGAGGTGTGTCAGCAAATGAATGACACTTCGGGAACTCTACCACAAAAGGAGTATTACTCTTTCGTATTGCCTCAATTTATATTTTCTGCTGCTTGGTCATGAACGTATTGGGACAACCATGATTGTCTTTCTATAACCCCTTTAAAATCATTCCCCCTTAACAGGTACAATGTTGAACCTTTCTTCAATTCGTTCTCCGCAATGTATTATTTTTTTTTTCGGATACACTATTTGCAAATTTAGAATTTTATCCTTTCCGTTCTGGCAAAAAAAAATATATTATTTCTTATGGTTCAACTTTGGAGATTTGTTCCATGCATGAAAGCGCGTCCACCTGTATGAAACGAACTGCGACTTGATTTATTATACGATATTCGTGTCAAATAAACTGGGAAAACGTCAAAACGTTTCGTGTTTACTATGTAATGACATGCAAATAGTCGATGATATAAAAGAACAACAATGATCAAAGACATAGCCTCAACCTTATTGGCCAAGAAAATGCTCACTAAAAATATGATCCAATAAGGTTGAGAGTGCTTTGGACCCGAGACTTCGCGCGCATCATCAATAATCAGGCAATCTGCCCAAAGACGGACTGCAAGATAGAACGCACAAGAGCTAATTAACAACTATCGGGGTTTGTATTGGTTTTCCGGTGGTTGCATATAGCCGTTGTGGAAATCGTAGACAAAGGCGTTGAACAACGTTGATAATTCTAAGTAGATAATTCACAAAGTGGAACCTCTTACCTCAGACTCATTCTTATTAGTCAGACTCGGAGAATGATACCTACTTTGAGTGAATTATCCACGGAAATCTCTTAAACGTGATAAATGTGCTTCCGAAACCCAACATTAATAGTTTCTGCTTTCAATGGCTAGTTTTATAGAGGAAAGCGATAAAGAGGGTCAACTCTAATAGAGGCTTCAAAAGGAATATGGATGATACGCTTCGGGCAAGGTATATATACTCCTCTTCAAGCAAATATAATGAATATAGCTTTCCATAATTGGTTTACAGCGATATGGGAAAAGAGGTAGATCAGCCGCACCATAGAGTTAAGGTTTCGGATTACATGCTTAATGTCAAACAAATAAATACTTGCAAGAATACAAACTTATCATATATGTGTATAGAAGACCTACCTATACAATTCAAATTTCCACCCATACAAAACTAGCCAGAAACAAAGCGCCAGGACCGTCAACAAATTTACCGGGTGAGAGAGGCACAGTGGTCCCCTTCGCCAGAAAATGAATAAAACAATCAAAACTCTGTTTATTTCTGTTTCTTGTCATACTTTGAATAGTACTTACTAAACAACACCCCATCAAGAACAACCAAACCAGTAATAATGGAAGCATTGACACAAACCAAAGCCTTGTTGTCTGTATTGATTCGGTGTCTTTCCATATATGCCAAATAACCAGCAGCTGCCCCACCAGCTACAACCACAACCTGGGCAGCAACCACGGGATTGCTAAGTTCGGTCCCAACTCTAGATGCAGCAGAACAGGTGGTTGATTGCACCTTGGCACCTGCCAGACAGAATGCACTACCAACCTTCTTTGCGGCATTTTTTATGCTTTCAATTACACCGCACAGGGATTCTCCTTGTATTGGCTTATCTGGGACTTCATCCACCGCCTTCTTGATTTCTTCCTTGACTTCTTTGGCAGAAGGGATACTTTCAGACATTGTTAAAATTTATGACCTTATACGTTTAATAAAAGAGAGAATATGCTTAGGACGCACAATTCGTGTTTAAAAAAGAGTAAAATATAGATAACCAGTTTTTAGGGGGCAATAATTCCTGTATTTATTTTTCCCTTCCCCGGAGTTGAATTATTGTGTGACATTAAGGTTTTTCCAGCCGAATGTAGTTTATAATCAGGATTCATACTAAAATGGCTCCGAAAAATCAGGTCATTTTCTTGGTTTGGCAACAGAACTGATTTACAGCATTTCGCTGTGAATAGGTGCATTACTCACACCACCATCAGCAAGTAAATGGGAGCACAGAGGCAGTGGTATCTGCTTTGCCTATAATACGATCACAATATTTTAGATGCACAAGTTCTACATCGTTACCCCACTTGGTTTGATGGCACAAGAGCAATCTTAATGCATGAGGGGAGAGGGGAGTGAGGTTTCTACCATATAGTCCTTAGTAGTATGCGCTTACCTATATTATAGTAGCCGTGGAATTCACATATGATATTTCGACTCTAAAGGTTGCATTTTGGTAATGTCTATTGAGGCTGGTTGGGTTAATAGAGGGTAACGTTTGGTGTACCCCATCAGATTTTTATATTCATGTGCTTATCTTCAACAAGAATACGGGAATGGCAACTTAACGCGAGGCTCATCCAAATCACGTGCGGTAAACCAAATTTTAGGGTTGAAGCCCTTCTGCAAAAGTGAGATCTTTTTTTTGTCTCACTCACACGCATCACCGACAAACAATTTTCAGATAGAAAAAAAATTTGGCACAACCACCATCACCTCCTGTTGGTTTCCCCTTTTCCTCTTCTTACTATAACTAACTGTCGATCGAAAACCAACTCCCCGGCTTTCCACGTAACATTCCGACAATTAATTAACATAAACTAACTAAAAATGTCTGCTCCAGAAGCCCCAAAGAGAAACTTCGGTAAGAGAAGAGGTGGTCCAAGAAGAGGAAGAAGAGATGAAGAAAAAGGTTGGACTCCAGTCACCAAGTTAGGTAGATTAGTGAAGGCCGGTAAGATCACCACCATCGAAGAAATCTACTTACACGCTTTACCAGTCAAGGAATACCAAATCATTGACCTCTTATTACCTGAATTAAAGGATGAAGTCATGAAGATCAGATCTGTTCAAAAGCAAACCAGAGCTGGTCAAAGAACCAGAATGAAGGCTGTTGTCGTTATTGGTGACTCCAACGGTCACGTTGGTTTAGGTATCAAGACCGCCAAGGAAGTTGCTTCCGCTATCAAGGCTGCCATTGTTATTGCCAAGTTATCCATCATCCCAATCAGAAGAGGTTACTGGGGTTCTAACTTAGGTGCTCCTCACTCTTTACCAACCAAGGTTACCGGTAAGTGTGGTTCCGTTTCTGTTAGATTGATCCCAGCTCCAAGAGGTAAGGGTATTGTTGCTTCCCCAGCCGTCAAGAAGTTGATGCAATTAGCTGGTGTTGAAGATGTCTATACTTCTTCTTCTGGTTCTACCAGAACCACCGAAAACACCTTAAAGGCTGCTTTCGTTGCTATTGGTAACACTTACGGTTTCTTGACTCCAAACTTGTGGGCTGAAACTCCATTGGCTCCATCCCCATTGGAAGTTTACGCTGATGAAACTGTTGCTGGTAAGAAGAGATTCTAAATGCACAACTGAATAATTAATTTTAGTTTAGTTTGTTATCTTTTTAATGTACAGTATTTAATCTTTTTAAAACTACAATGTAGACGCGCTTAGTATGGAGCATTTCAAACTTATTACGCATTTTCACTATCTATTTGGCAATATCATGAACTTCTAGTATAACCAGAATTAATCGTTTTTAAAAACCTACAAACATACATATAAATACACTTAATCTTGAACAGCTTGTTCCATTATTTGATCTTCAGGAACTGCAAACGACCGATCCGAAGTCGCCAGCGCTTGACTATCTTTTGACCAAGTATGTGACGCTGAGACCGTCCTACCTTCAGGATGTTGGAACATACAATATCTATTATGACATTTGATACCAAAATGACATGGTTCCTTTATTGGATGGGCAAACGTACAGTCGAGTCTTCTACATGTCTCTCCTTGACGACAAGGCATTCCTGATGTCGCATGTCTTCTTGGACACTTCACATTAGTACATTGACTACCAAATTTACATTGCTCTAAAGCAATGTCGGTTGCAGAAGGACCAGTAGTAACAGCTGTGGCAGTTGGTGGAGGAGGGTGTGATTTTGTACAATTTGCGTCTTGACATTTCTTACCGTCAGCACACCATTCCAAAGTTTCAATAACAGCGGTTTCACTAGCTGGAGTTGGATGAGCATATGGACAAGTAGCCTTGGTGCATTTAGCTCCAAATTTACATGACCCTTGTTGAACCAATACCCTATTAATTTTCTTTTGTTCAAATTCTTTCCTCGATTCTTGTAATTTTGCGATTAAATCTTGATCTTGATCAGGATGTAAAAAGTTACAGGTGCCCGGAGGATTAGGACAGTTTGGATAGGCGAAACAATTCTTTGTCGGGTGGGACCTTTCACATTCTTTATTCTTACAATATGGGAAATCCGGACATCTTCCCTTGGGAGCTTGTACTGTAAATGTATTCATAACTCTAACCCCTGCGTCTCCTGCCACCTCAAGAGCTCGTTCCATTCTTTTCACATTCTGGAAGTTCTTTTTGAACCCCATTCTATCAGGTCTTGCATGCCCAGGTTTGGATATTCCCACACCGCGACCGCCTCTTGCCGTTCCAAATCGTTGACTTCTTAATTCGCGTCTTTCTTCTTCTGATAGCTGACTGGCAGGTCCCTTTGGAATGTTCGGTAACTGTACATGTTGAGGAACCTCTATAGATACTTGAGTGTTCTGTTCCGGTTGTGCAGGTGGTTGTTCATCGATTTGAATATCCGATGATGCAGGTTGTGCGGGCTCTTGACCATGTACTTCAGATTGCAATCGATTGATTTCCACGTAAACATCGTTCACAAACGATTCATCAATGGGGATATCAGCAATATCTTTTATCTCTGAAACGATTTCTGCCTTTGCTTTGTTTGCTGCTATCAAATACATCATATAATCGGCTATGTCTTGCGAATCATCGTTCGCTTTCCCATATCGCCTTTCAATTTCGGGAACTAAAAGCCCCTTTAACTTTAAACCGACTTCACTTTCAGGAATGAATTGCATTCTTTGAATGGGTATGTTTGATGGATCAAATAAAGAATTGGATGACGAAGAATCATCGGAAATGGAGGCATTTTTTTATAGATGATGAATTTTTCTCTTTAAAGTAAAAAAAGAAATCGAAAAGAAACCCACATGAACCGCCAAATTGGGAATAATAGTCACGTGATATAGGTTGACAGCAAAAATTGCCACCGAATTATGAAGAATCCACAACCATCCATTAATTGTAACTTTAGTTCTTTGTTAGATTAGTGTATTAATCCATTTGCTAATTGATATATCTCTACAGTATAATTCTATTGGTTACCATTCAATAGAACAATTTTTTGCGCAAAAAATGCACCATTTTTCATTAGAATAATTGATAATCATATCAAGCAAAATTCTATCACTACCATTATCACTGGTACAATAAATAAGATTAGTCCTATTATCACTCTATATACAAACCTTGTTAACTTACTTAACACCCTCTTTTCAAACCAATCTAAATTTATCTTCGGATAGCTCACCCAATAATTCCCGGATTTGGTACTGGATACTATCAAGTCGTTCTGAAATCGTCGATGCAACCAAGATATATGAATACAACAAAACGAAATCGGAATTCTTGAGTGACAATCCTTCGTTCTGTAATCCTCTAATCTCATTCAACTTATACAACAATCGATCCTTTGCATGTTCTATAGAGGCTGGCTTGCTGGGTAATGGAAATCCTAATCTCATCGTACTTGCAAGCATATAAAATACCAAGAAAATACGGTGTTCAACCTCAGCCCGTTCAGCAGCGATATACCGCAACACATATTCCTCATTCGAAGATAAAGTTGGATCAACCTTGATCAACAAATCCAAATTTTGAAATGCATCTAGAATAGATGAACTATCTCTGATCAATCTTGCGTATGAATCTGCGGGAAATGGCCCCTTTAATCTCACTTCCAACGGTGCCTGTTTTAATAAAGTTTCAGATTCTGCTAGTAATTTATTTGTTCCTTCTTCAGCTTTGAATCCAACGAGTTGCATATTTCGGGATCATATTCCAAGGGATCACTGTTCCAAATTAACCCCAACCGTAGCCATAAAATAGTCAACCCTCGCTTTAGTCTTGATCTGGCACTAGTTGGTAAAAATAATGTCGCCATAGCTAATGCCCACACGATCCCAATCGAAACAGCAACAAATCGATGAAACGCAATCTCCGCGATCAAGGGATTTTCACCACCTTCATGCTCATCTTCAGAATCCTTCTGAAGCATACTATAGGAATAAATGGCGGTAAGGTTGTACGCCAACAAGAGGAATCTTCCAAATGCATTATTTTGTTTCCAGTAAAGGATGAAATAAAATGATGGAATTGACAAGAGAAACCCGGTAATTGCCAAAGCATATACATTTGCATCAGTTATCATCCATACTGCCCAGGCAGTATAGCACCCGACAAATGTACCAATAATTCTCCATTTCACAGTCATTGACGTGCCTCCAAGAGATTTACTCATCATAATACAATATATTGTCAATGCCCATTCAAGCCGCCATTTTGTAAAAATATCCTTGGTGTCTTGCCAATATGCGAAAACCGATAAGAATCCAGCACCTAATCCGACTCTAATACCGTACTGAACATCTGTTCTTTGTAACACTTTAGATAGGCGCCATAAGCTATAACCAAACTTACCTGACTGTTCACTAACTTTGGATCCATCCAATCCATATTGCTCTTTGAGATCATCCAAGGCCGCATGGAGCGTATTTGCTTGGGCCAACATTTCATCGGTTCGATTGCTTTTTGGTTTTTTAAAATCAATCTTCAACCATGGCCAAGAACGTTCCTTTTTACGAGCTTGTTCGTATTGTTCCGATAACTTGATGAATTCTAATAACTTTAATCCAAAATTGGAGAGTAAACTTGAAAAATTCCCACAACACGCCCCTACTTCTTCTTGATCAGCGGTTGCCGCGAACCCTGTTTCGTTGTTGAAGATTGGCTGTTGGTATATATTCTCGATTGCCTGAGCTTGTTTATCTTCATAAAGCTTGATTGCGCTATCAAGCGAGTGTTGTAAATTGGTTGTCTTTGCAAATTGGTTTGGAAATTCTTCAGAGTATTTCTCAAATGGAACCTGTGACAAGACTCCCTTTATCGTAAATACAAATGACCGAATCGAAGGTGCAAGGTAATAAACAAATAGGTCAAACAACTGTAACGAATTAAGAGCGTCGTTGGGGCGATCGTTCGGCGAAGTGCCATTTGCACCCGGATATAAGAAACCATCATTTGTGCCCAATGAGCTTTGGATGCTTCTATTCGAAGGACTAAGTGCATCTTCACTATCGTGATATTCACTTAATAAATCCCATTGCATTTTCACAGCCGCACTCAACGCTTGCAAATATCTGGCTAAAGAAATAGTAGAATTCACTAATTCATTGAATAGTTTCCATTCTTCTTCTCTACCAGTTAATCTCAATTCAAATTTAGCTTCTTCTAGACTTGATAATAAAGAATTTATATTTGCCTTCAATTTATCAATCATTTGGGTATCTTTGGAACTAAATTTCTCACCTGCTATGAACCTCTTGGCTAAAATCGACAATACAATCGAGAAGAGGTTATATGAATCGTTCAACAGTTTCTGCAATTGGTCTACTGCACTTACTGGCCATATCAAATAACAGCACGCGAAGGAAATGACACACCCAGTCAATACAACTTTAAATGTTGATTCAATTCTTTCAAACGGCACCGCTCCAGCATTTGAACTGCCTTCTTTAATAACACACGAAACAATGGAAATACTAGCAAGCGAGCAGGCAGTATTGAATGTATTCTTGTTAACCTTTTGTTTCATAAACGCAACAATTCCCAATGCAACCGAACTAAATGCTAAATCTATAAAATGACTAATCTCATCAGCTCCTTCATTGTAAGTATATGCCGAAATTGTTCTACATGAAATCGTAACTCCAAATGAGAACAATATTGAAATTAAAACAAATATTAACGTCTGATGCATGGATCCTTTAGATCGCGTTGGGTGGAAATATACGGCAACGGTTGCAACCACATGTTTTGAATCGGTGGTGCCGAAAAAATTATCAAATGGAGTCCAATACACCCCAAGAGTCGCTATCAAATAGGTAATACTACTCTTGATAACTTCACGGAAGGTCTTGTTGTGATAAAGCGCTATCAATGGATGGAGAACTAATTCTGAAAACCGGGATGTATATCGAGTTCTAGATGATGAATTGGTACCCAATAATGGTTGCTCCTCGCCGTTATTATTATATAGGGATGCAGAGAGAGTTACCTGTCGATGTACTCTTTCTCCGGTATCTGCTAATATGACGGAATGTTCCCTACGTGTGAATCGACGGGGGTGTGTTTCATCCGATCTCCATTGGTATCGCTCTTCGTCATCGGGTTCGTCTAACAGTATGATTGGCGATAGTACATTTTCCGGTAGGTTAGTCGATTTAGCCGTTGAAGGATATCGATTATTTTCCATCTGGGGTAGTAGGCAGAATGAATTGATAGGAGTGGTAGGCCTGGCGGTTGACGTAACTACTATTACTGGGGATAGGGCTTATTAGTTCCCGAAAAAATAATTCAAGTTTCTGGTGATGATGAGTACGGAACTGTCATTATTTACGATGATGACTCCCAACTACAATCACGACTTACATTCATAGTAATTGTTTTCAATATTTACAAGCTCATGCATTAGACTATTCTGCTACATTATATATCTACAAATGAACCCCACTTAATCTTCTTCGAACCCAATAATATCTCTAAACAAATCTTCGCAAGGAACAGTTGCATTCAATCTAGCACAAAGCAAAAACACTCCACTCAATTTTCTATGCAATGAATAAGTTTCTTCTGGTGGAGGGGTCAATCTTTCATTCAACATTAATCCGATATTTCCCTTAACTCTGTCAGTAATGGTTTGGTTTTTAAAGTTGAATGGCTTCCCGTTATTATCAGCTGGTGAGAAGGCTTCACCAAGCACCATGACGGAATCAACATGGGCTTGGACCATTTGTGGAGATTCTAACCCAGTTAAATATCCCAAATCATGAGAAATTTCTTCAACCTTCTTGCGATCTTTTCTGACAGCAGCTCGTAATACCTTGACGTATTTATCAATAAAATCATCAGAGAAATCACGAGCGGCACCAAAATCCAACAATTCAATCTTTTTGGTGGATTCGTTGTACAAGAAATTAGCCCAATTTGGATCAGTTTGCATGAATTTAAACTTCTTAATTTCCAATAAACATAATCTCATAATTTGTGTAGCTATCCAATCCTTAGTTTCTTGATCCCAATTCCCTTTCACGATTTCAGTACCTCTCATTCTTTCCATAGTAAGAACGTGTTCACCACATAAATTGTGGAAGACTCGTGGAACTTCAAATACATCATCATCCTTCAAAACTTCCCTAAATCTAATCAAATATTGGGCTTCTCTGATATAATCACACTCCCATTTCAATTCAACTCTAGCATTGGCAATGGTCTTGTCTAAAAATAATCCCGCCGGTAAAAGCGAAGATGCAGTCAAGAGCAACATTAAATTATTCAAATCAGAGTCAATCGAATTGACGACCCCAGGGTATTGAACCTTGACAACAACGGGGGTTAAGTCTTGAGTGACGGCAGCATGGACTTGTCCGATAGATGCCGCAGCCATAGGGACATCCTCAAACGAGGCGAAGAAACGCTTACGCCAATTCACTCCTAAGTCTCCCAGCATGACACGTTCAAGTTGTCCGGGTGGCATATAATGAGCGGAATTTTGGACCCTCATTAAGATCTGTTGGATTTCTTTGGGTAAAACTGCTGAATCTTGAAATGAAAGCATTTGTCCGACTTTCAAAGCAGCACCTCTCATTTTGGAGAATTTTTTGGCCATTCTTTCGATATTCTGAGGTGACAAGAAAAGAGACTTAACGTTGAGGTCTTGTGATTTCTTTCCTGATGCATAATGTTTTAACCCTTGTTGGGCAGCACCTAATCCGATTCCAGCTGCTAAACTACCATAGTGGAAAATACGAGACAATCTCGAGCTTGGGACTTCACTTTGATGCATTTCAAATTCTGGCTTGTCCTTTTCTCCAATTAATTTGACAGGCAGTTGTTCTTCTGTTGCCTTGGTTTTGTCTTTGGTTTCGGTCGCGTATGATTTGGTAGAATAGGATCGTTTTTGAGGTGAATCAAATGGGTTCCTTTTGATGTGTAAGTTAGTTGGGAAGGGATGAGTAGCAGAGGTTCCCTCGCTTTTCCTTATTCTGTGGGCTGTACTACGAAGTTCATCCCACATGGGCTTTGCTGAATCACAATCCCGAAGAGGTTTGGTTAGGATGCTTGATTCATAGATTTCACATAATTCTTTCCCAACTATTTTTATTGATCCATCCACAACTTTGGAAAATGAATTAGCCACTGCTACTAATTCATATATTGCTTTACTTGTAGACATGCGTATGAATTTTGGCTCGTATCAGTGGTTTTGAATGCCCTGAAAAATCACAGTGAACTTTTCTCAGTTGAAAAAAAACCCTGTGGATCTGGTGTTCCTGCACCTAAACATCCAACCGAAAAGGTACACCAACTATCAAAATGGAACCAACAGAGCCAATAAAGACAGGCAAGATAACCGACAATGAATATCACACATAAGCAATCATTCACTACTATCTGCAGAAATGTACTGTTTGAATGTTTTATTCGTCTAAAAGTTTCAATGCTTCCTGATATTTCTTCTCTAATTAGTCAATATGACAATTTATTTCAGTTCATCTCCAGGGTAAAACAATCATTAATTATATTTCGATAAAACTCGATGTGCCGTTTCTTTATTTAAGTTTAAAAGCTTAAAAAACTGGACACAATTTCAAGGATCTTCTTATTTTCCATGGCGAAGTTATCGCAAGTGGCAATCCTCGTATCTATGGTGTATATACTACTCCGCAACCAATCCCTGTAGATCGTATTGTTTTTTCTTTAGTTCCGAAATAAGGTTCGGTAAATCCGGTACGATATACATGATTACACATTGCAATACAAACTCAGACGACAACTGGTGATATATTAGAAGTTGGTGGGTGGGTGGGTCAAGTTTTGTGTATGAAATCCGTTTACGGGGTACTGTTATTGTTTGTCTTTTTATATTGGAGATCCAGTGGGGATCATTTGGTTGATTGTTTTGGTAGCATTTTTGGGGACAGTGAAGAATGATTGTTCCTGTGTGGCATTAATTGTCGGTCAATTACAAAGAGAAAATAAGCAAATTTACCACTAAACAGCATAATAGGCTACCAATAATTGGGGTATAACCCGGGGGGTGAAATGAAAAGAACTATTTTGATATGGTAGCAGTCTGGCAGTTTCCCATTAGCCTAGAGAAATAGATGGTTCTAATATAGTCTAACCTTAAATAAAGTTAAGTTAGGAAGTTGGATTATTTGTGTTTATAGTTTCTAGTTTTATTAATAAAATTATTAGATACAATTAACAATCAAACAAAAAAGAAAATAAAAATATTATTATTTTCTATTTATAAAAAGCAACGACAGACAGACAGACAAACAAATAGATAGATAGACAGACAGACAGACAGACACTCCACCAGGGCAGGAAAAAAAAACAGACACATTGAGGCTCATTTAATCAATTTACACCTATTTTACTACAATATCTTATATTACAAATTTCAAACCATTGACATAGATTACATAGACGTATAAACCCTTTTCAATCGATAGAACACCAAATGACAACAACCTCACTGAAAAGACGCTCATTCTTAGGAGGCGGATCAAAGGCAAGTAATCGTCAACTGATTGTAACACAGGAATCAATCAACCCCTATGAATTAGCAAACCAACAATTCCAACGCATGGATATGTTCCAGCATTACAATGAACCAAAAATTATCATTGATGACGACCCAGTCATCCCCAAATACCAAGTGCAAGCAAAGTTTGACACCAATACCAATTATAATATGAAAATTGTTGTTGTTGGTGACGGTGGTTGTGGAAAAACTTGCTTATTGGTAAGTTATGCCCAAAATGAATTCCCCGAGATTTATGTTCCGACCGTGTTTGAAAATTACGTAACGACTGTTGTGGCGCCCAATGGGAAGACAATAGAATTGGCATTATGGGATACCGCCGGTCAAGAAGAATATGATCGATTACGACCTTTGAGTTATCCCGATGTCGATGTCTTGTTGATTTGTTTTGCATTAGATAATATTGTTAGTTTGCATAACGTCAAGGAAACTTGGTTCCCTGAAGTAAATCACTTTTGTCCAGGGATTCCTATCGTGTTGGTGGGTACCAAGAGTGATTTACCTAGTACTATTGACCCAGACATGCCTATTCAAGTGGCCACAGAAATAAATGCAGTCGGATATATACAATGCTCGGCAAAGACAATGTTTAATATTGCAACAGTGTTCAATTTTGCCTTGAATCATTTCCAAAAACAGATGGAAATACAGGAACAATATGAAAGAACGAAGTCGAATCGATTATCTAAGGTGTTAGGTGGAGGGGGTGGAAGTGGTAGTCATTCACGACACCAATCGGCAACTTCACTTAATAAAAAGAATCATCTCAAAAAGCAGTCTTATGACTCGTCAGTGTTGTTAGATCAACCATTGACAGAAGAAGTATATATCAAGAACCCTTATGGCGATTTTGGGAATCATAATGGAACAGTAGCCCCAACTTCGCCATATAATGACGATGAATTTGCATTTACCAGAAAAAAGAATAAAAAGAGAAAGTGTGTAATCTTATAAAGATTATAAAGAGTCAACGAAAGCATCATGAAGGTTCGCGGAATCCGTAAATAGTATTCCTACTTGAGATTTGTATTGTAGTGTTAGATTTTTGTAGAGTAATTTAATAGATAACTGATTCAGTAACGGAAAAATGCCAATCGTCAATTCAAATATTTTTTTTTGAAACTCGCTAACTTACCGCCAACTTTTCATATGCCAACCTAAGGACTACCTGGAAGGTGAATCAGGTACCATTACTAAGTATCGGACCTCTGCTTATGACAGTTAGACAGTTATGAAGGAACAAATATCAGCAACATTGACCAATAGGACCAAGAATCCACGTTCCACCACCACGGATACGCAAGAAGTTCCTATTCAAGAAGATCATTCCAACGATGCCGGAAACCGATCAAATGATCATTATAAATCAAAACTATCTCCTTTGAGATACAAGCTAAGATCAGCATTAATACCCATCATCCGGTCGGAGAACCATTACCTCCATAAAATGCAATCCAAATTAAGACACCCATGGTTGGATTTTTATTTCGCATGGACCGCCAATTTGGCAAGTCATACTTTCTACGTGTTGATGCTTCCCACTCCCATCTGGTTTGGTGCTGGTGAATTATCCCGTGATTTGGTATATGTGTTAGGGTTGGGTATTTATTTTACTGGATTCTTGAAGGATTTCTTTTGTTTACCCCGACCACGATCACCTCCTATTCATAGAATTACAATGTCATCATACACAACCCAAGAATACGGATTTCCCTCGTCGCATCTGGCGAATGCTACTGCAGTGACACTTGTTTTGGCGGCAAGGCTTATGGGGATGGACGTTTCAAACCTGACCAAAATTGCGTTGATGATCTGGTTGGTGATTTATTATGTTTCGTTGATTTTCGGGAGGTTGTATTGTGGAATGCATGGCTTTCTTGATATTATTGTTGGATCATCAGTTGGAGTTGCGATGTTTTTATTTAGATATATCTGGGGGAAGAAGTTTGACATGTTATTGTTTGATAACAATCTTGGTTTTGTCCCCAGTGCGGCATTGATCATTGCCTTGTTTTTAGGTTTGATTCATGTTCATTCAGAACCAGTTGAAGATTGCCCCTGTTTTGATGACTCGGTTGCATTTATTGGGGTGTTAATTGGATTGGATTTATCTCACTTGGTTGCATTCCGAACCAAGTACTTTCTTGCCATAAATTCTCATACTGATCCATTTGTGATCCCCTACGATGCAAACCAAGGAATGGTGAAAAATATAACGAGATTAATGTTGGGGATTGGGTTGGTGGTAATTTGGAAAGCCATTTCCAAACCGGTGATTTTTACAATCTTGCCACCAATATACAGAATCATTGGTGTATATTTACCAAGAAAGAATTTTATCGCAACTGCACACGCTAAATCATCCGTGCGTCAGATTCGGTCAGCGTCGATATCAAATGATCGCTCAAGTATTGGAGATATCAATACATTCATCAAGGGAGTCACCGATCATAGACAAAAGGATGAATTGGGTCCAACTACCGAAATTGACTACATTGAAATGTTAGACTATAATCAAAAAGCAAATACAGAGGCAGATGTAGAGAAGATTGAAAAGAAGCTTTTGGCGCAAAGTGGTGTGTTTAAACCTCGTTATGACGTTGAAATTATCGGGAGAGTGATTGTGTATGCTGGGGTTAGTACCACTGCCGTTTGGGGACTTGCCTACGCCATTACGTTTGTCGATGTATAGATAGATATTGTATTAATGATTTAGAATTTTATAGGTTCAGCTTGGCTGTCTCGCAATACTACAGTTTAAATAGAATGGATTAACCAACTGAGTTGTCAATGATCAATAGTCAATGGTTAATGAGGATAAGATTTTGCAGCAACTTTAAATTGCGTGAAATCTTTCGAGATTTAAATCAGGAGAACAATTTACAACCAAATAACCAAAAATTTTTTTGCTATCCCATCAACTTGCATTCATACAAGCAATAAGTTGGGCATCTACTGTTGATAAACCTGTGTCACATTTTCACCATCTTGTCTTAGCTAGTTACAAATACCGGTTGGTCTTGATTATAGCCAGAATTTTGATACATTAGAGACGTGGTATTGCACTTTGCCTCCTACTTCCGCATTGTTTATTGTTCCATTTTTTTCCCTTTATTCTTTTGTTGTCAAAAAAAGTAATCGGAAGTCATCAACAAGAATCAGGAGTCACCCCGGCTCAACCTACTTTATCATTTGTCATTAACCTAAGGCTAATATTCATTCACTTGCAAAGAAACAACCTAGAATTACTTACTCCGAGGCTACATTTAGTCATATTTGACATGAATTAGAATCGTTTCCATTGTTAAAAGTTTTTTTTATCCCCGAAGACGATCAATTCAATCCATATCAGTAAGTGAGCCATCAACGAAAAGAATACCATCTTGAAAAGATATAGTCTACAAAAGATCTTACCTTCGTTGTTTGAATTTGAAGCTACCACTTGGTTGATATAAGTCATTCTTGATATCCTTTGTTTTATTACTTACCATTTTCGCTTTGCCATTTTTATATAATTTAATTACTTCATTTCCATCATCATGAATGACACATATAGCAACCCGCAAGCAAATCAGACATTGTATTATAATCCACCCACTACTAGCACTGCTCGATCGAATGCATCTACTATCCCGAATATAAATTCGAGCCAAGCAGCAACCCAATCCTTATCAAATCATGCAATACGTGATGTCTACGCCCAGATAAACCTGCTACATAACCAATTCAATAATTATCAAAGCAACATTAATGACAAGATTAATCAACTAAATATGAAAATGAATTATATTAATGAATCGATAGAGTCGATGAAGCGAAATTTCAGTGATTTATCCCAACAAGTGCAGTTTGTATTGCTGAACGGAGCTCCCTCCGCGATATATGGTAACAATTATGGCAATCAATTCAAAACTATTGAGTTATTCACTAAAAGTCTAAATAAGTTAGGGAAAGACCTTGAAGAATTCTCCACCGCCGCGAATACACTACAACAGCCCCAATTACAGTCACAGCATCATTTAGCTATACCACAAAATATCAGAAACAGTGGATCCAATGGATCAGGAGATCACGGGCATGGCTCAACGGGTCCTACTACAACTAGCACACAATTCGATGAGGATGTGGATGATTTAAATGCATCTCATCTTGGAAAACCACTTTCAATTCGATCACCCGCCAATAACTCATCTCCGACCTCCCCGTTCATACCGAATAAGTTTAATTTTGATTTGAATTCTTTTTCTTCCACGAGAAATCCAGTGAATGGAGGTATGCACCATCAACCACAGCAACAAGACCAACAATCACAACCGCCGGTTCATCATCATCAACAACAAGAGCCGCAACAGCAGCAGCAGACTGGGCCCCTTCGACAAGGATTTCAAGAGCAGAAAGATCAAAATTTGAAGAAGCGAAGAAAGAGATTACATCAGACATCTCTGGAACCATCGCCACAACTCCAACAGCAACCGTTACGTCAGCAACAACAACAACAACAACAACATCAACATCAACAACAGCCTCATCAACAACAGCAACAACATCAAGAACAACAACAACAACGATCACAACAGGTGCAACAGCAAGTACTGGTACAGCAGCAACACCGACAAGTTCAACAGGAGCAAAACCAACATCAACAACACTCGAATCGAAATCAGGTACAACCAATGGGTGCGGGACAAAATGCTGCTCTCAACAATCCATACATACTTCCATTACCCAACATATTAACAGAGGACCCGACCACAACATCAAGCAAAGCTAGTTCAGTTTCAGCAGCACAATTCATTTCCGGAATACCCCGTGGCGATGATCCGAATAACCTCATGCCATCTACATTGAGAGAACAAACAGGGCAAACCCGACCTTCATTTTTCGGAGACGAGGATATTGGCCATAGTATTGATGACTTGACTGGTGGAACCTCGCCTGCTACTAACAACACAAGTACAGCAGAAACAAATGCTCCTTCAGATAATGTACCTTCATCGAACATAACTGGAGGGAATACGGGAGGTGAAAATGTGGAACTGCCCACTACAAGCTCATCCAATGACGAGAAGCCTTCAACCAAAAGAAGAAAGCATGATGGGTCGACATCGCCAACAAAAGGAAGATTAACTCTTGATTCGTCAGAAGTGCCCAAGTACAAGGTGGAAAGAAGTCTTAAAACGATTAGTGATATTTGGAAAGAGTATGAATATGGGCTTAAAGATAAACCACCATTGAAATTATTAGAAATCAAATACGGGACAAAATGGAGAAATGATACTGAATCAAGAACATTCTTGAGACGAAAGAAAATTTACGAAGCGATTGAAAATGGAAAGCAACAGGGATATACGGATGAGCAAGTTATCAGGGAATTAGAAGAATATCGCAGTTATGAGCATAAAGGGGCAATAAAGAAGAGACCATTACTGTGGTTGAATGCAAACATGCCAGGCAAGTTTGATACTTGATTTGGTTATCAACGTTCATTTTTGCAGCCAATTAGGATGGAATAAATTTGGCTTACTTATATGCCACGTGATTTTGGTCGTGAATTTTGATGAGACAAAAGAAAAAGAAAACCGATAAAAAAAAGTAATCTACGATGAGGTTTAACGCATCAATGATTTTTTGATTTGTAGATAAAATAATCATTGGCTATTCAACTTGCCAATTTATTGCTATTATATTCCACTTGCAAAATCAATTTCCCTTAGATATAACAGAAACTACATCAACCAAAACGACAACGGTTAGATATAAAACCCCCGAAAAATAGGAAAGAGCATAATAACTTGTTTATTATTCTGTAATTTTAGTGTAACTATAAATAATTTTTATCATTAATACTTGTATTATCTATCGTCGAAATATCATGGCAGTTGCTGTTGAAGAAAAGAAACGTCCAGGATCACCATCCCTTGTCCCACAGGAGCCAAAGAAGAAAACCCATAAGCGGAAATATAAGGCCAAAGAAGTTGATCCAACTGCTCCTCTCGGAGTATTACAATTTGAAATCAAAGAACTCCTACATATTCATGACTTAACAGAGAATGACATTTCCAATGATATGAAATACGTGTTGAATGCACCCGAAGCTGAAGCAGAATATCATCGTGTTGTTGAAGATGTTAAAGTCCTTTCATTACTTTCCAACGGGGACGGTATTGCACTCATACCACATCCGAACCCAACAAAGAAGTTTCAAGTCGCAATCATCCCCTTTGGATTACCAGACGATATTGTTACTATTAAAGTATTCAAGACTCATCCATTATACACTGAATCAGATTTATTATCAGTGACAACCCCATCTCCAACCAGAAACGATGCATTAATTAATTGTAGATACTTTGGGAAATGTTCCGGGTGTCAATATCAAAATATCGAATATGATAATCAATTAAAGCTTAAACAACAAACCATCATAAATGCATACAAATTCTTTGCTCCTAATTTATCCACCACCAAACAACTACCATTAGTTTTGGAAACGCAACCATCACCATTACAATATTCATATAGAACAAAATTGACCCCTCATTTCAATGTTCCTTGGAGTATTAAAGGTGAATTAGAATTTAGACCAAATCTAGGATTTGGTGCAAAGGGAAGACCAACGTGGAGAAAAGATGGGGAATTTGGTCCCGCAGGGGCACTTTTGGATATTGAAGAGTGTGTAATTGGAACACCAATAATTAATCAAGGTATGAAGAATGAACGGAAACGATTTGAACTGGAATTTAAAAAGTATAAGAAGGGGGCTACTATTTTATTAAGAGAAGATACTAAAGTTGGTAAAAGTGGTCAAGAGATTGAAATTGGCGAAGGATCAACTGATGAGAATGGGAATGTATCGAAATTGGAAGTTGAAGTAGAAGGCAGTGATGATAAGTTAGTGAAAACTTGTGTCACCAACACGAGACAAATTGTCCAAGAGTATATCAATGGGTATAAATTTGAATTCTCAGCTGGGGAATTTTTCCAAAACAACAACTCAATCTTACCAATTGTTACCAATTACGTCAAATCAAACCTTTCCATCCCAAATTCCAAACCAGATGAACCAAATTATTTGGTTGACGCATATTGTGGATCAGGATTATTCTCCATCACATGCTCAACCAATGTTAGCAAAGTAATTGGGGTTGAGGTTTCGGCCGATTCTGTCAAATTTGCAGAACGTAATGCCAAATTAAACAAGATTGAGAATGCAAAATTCATTGTTGGGAAAGCAGAAGAAATCTTTGCTAGTATAGATACTCCTGCTAATCGAACTTCGGTGATTTTAGATCCACCAAGAAAAGGGTGTGATGAAGTATTTTTGAATCAATTATCAACATATCATCCAGCAAAAATCGTATATATAAGTTGTAATGTTCATTCTCAAGCAAGAGATGTTGAATGGTTTATAAATAATACTGAGAATGGTAAGAACTATTATGTTGAAAGTATTAAAGGATTTGATTTCTTTCCACAGACCCACCATGTTGAAAGTGTTGCCGTTTTAGCATTAAAGCAATAGTGTTGTATAATTTGTATAGAAAAGAACACCTAGTATAGATTACACTATAATAATTTGTAGCAACAATTCTTCTTGTTGTAAGGTGGTTGATTTATTTTGTTGCAACCATCTTGGTGCGTTCAATATTGTTGTTTGGTTGCAAAATGTAGATTAGTCGTTGCTAGGGCTCCAACCCTAACCTGCTATGGTGGTGTGTCTTAACCAATTTTGTTTGTACACTGACATTTTTTCCCTCCTACTGATATTCCTTACTATGTAGTGCGCAAGTACCGATTCCAATGGATTTTTTCTGCCTCCTGCACATAGCCATGGGCACCAACAGGCACTGACCAAACTTGAAGGGGAAAGTCATTTTTGGTATAGGTGAAAATTTTAAGAAAAAAAAATGTTGCTTCTGTATATCTGTTACTTCCCTATATCAATAATATACTAAGACAAGATGGAAAACGATAAAGGTCAATTAGTATGTAAATCTACGACGACACGACAGCCCACTCATGTTCAATACCCTGTTGTTTGATTAGACGAAATATGAATAATGGATTCCCCTGTGAAGAGAGAAAACAAC